>OY796897.1:1718497-1999643 GCA_963680785.1 Diplosoma virens | reverse complement strand
AAACAATTATTTAAACTGTTTTATATAACTATTTATAAATAATTGTATCGTATGATATAAACAGTTTAATCATATTTATTTTTCGATACATTTGCAAGCGCAATATAAGAGACAGATTGGTTTGTTTATTATCTTAAAAGTAGCTAAAAAAGCTTTGCCATGACAACTAACATAGAAAAGTTTTGGGAAAATTTTTCGAAACATAGAAAAAATTTTGAATTTTGATTGGCTGAAAATATGTAGATTACAATTCCTTGGGTACAAAATTGAAAATGGCTACCGGGAGTGACATTTGGGAAAAGAAAAGTAGACAGGAAGACATGGTGTAGAATAAAAAAGTTTAGGAGAGCATAAAAGAAAAGAAAAAGACAAAGAAAACATGGGACAAAATAAGAGATGAAAATATTAAAAAGATATACAAAAAAAAAAGAGTAAGGCAAAGAAGGCAGTTGCGATGGCGAAGGGACGTGCAAATGACGACTTGTATGCTAGATTAGAAACAAAAAAAGGTGAAAAGGAGTTCTACAGATTGGCTAAGCAGAGAGACAGAGCAGGGAAAGATGTACAGCACGCGAGGGTTATAAAGGATAAAAACGGTACTTTTATGGTAAATTCGGAAGCCGTGTTAAAGAGATGGAAGGGATACTTTGAAAAACTGATGGACGAGGAAAATAACAGAGACCCGAGGATAGAGGAAGCAGAAGTCGTTAACGAAGAGGTAAATTTCGTCAGTAGAGAAGAAGTAGAGAACGCACAAAGAAGGATGAAAACAGGTAAAGCGGTTGGGCCAGATGAGTTGTCTGCAGAAGTTTGGAAGTGCATGGCAAAGACGGGAATAAAGTTTTTAACCAGACTGTTTAACAGACTATTAATGGGTGAACGGATGCCAGAAGAATGGAGAAGGAGTGTTTTTGTCATACCTTTGTTTAATTTTTCTTGGTAACCTTGATTTTTGTCATACCTAACCTCAATTTTTTCTAACCAAACTTGATTTTTGTTATACCTTTGCTCAATTTTTTCTAAACAACCTTGTTTTTTGTCATGCCTTTGTTTAATTTTTTTTTTTTTTCTTTGATTTTTATCGTACCTATCTTTAATTTTTCTTAACAATCTTGATTTTTGTCCTACCTTTGTTTAATTTTTCTTGGTAACCTTGATTTTTGTCGTACCTAACCTCAATTTTTCTCTTGGCAACCTCGATTTTTCTCACACCTATCTTTAAGTTTTTCTTGACAACCTTGATTTTTGTTACACATTTGTTTAATTCTTCAAACATTTTCTTAGTCAACCGTGATTTTTAGATACCTATTTTAATTTTTTTTCTAAACAAGTTTGATTTTTACTATACCCTTGTTGAATTTTTCCAAATTTTTCTTTGTCAACCATGATTTTTATTATACTTTTGTTGAATTTTTAAAAGTTTATCTTGATTTTTTGTCATTCCTAACCTCAATTTTTTCTAGAAAAACTTGATTTTTATTATACTTACTTTCAATTTTTTTTTCCTAAACAACCTCGTTTTTGTTACTCCCTTATTGAGTTTTTTTCTTGACAACCTTGATTTTTATTTACAGTCAAAGTATTCTTAAAAGTTTTAAACAAAAATTTCTATTGACAGGTTATTCGTGTTCAATAATCAGATGTTTCATAATAAAAAAGTCGTATTTTTCTTTATTATTTAGTAAACCGAATTCAAACATAGTTATTATTTTTATGTTGTATGAATTCGCTTTCTAGTGTTAACATTTTAATTGTTTCAAAAATGAATTCAGTTCCAACTACGTTTAATCTTTTGGTTGTTTTATAAACTTTTAATAATAAAAAAGCTAACCGTAATATCTGTAAGCGTGACAACGTGTGTCAAATTCTCTCTCTTACACAGAAGCTGGCCGTATCCTGTTCATAGCGTATTACGTTTTCCGACATATTCATGATCGGAGTTTGAAAATCTGGTTACCTTAATTTCCAGAGTAAAAATAGAGTAAGCGAAAATTTTTATAATACACCTTGATTTTTATACCTTTTAACAATTTTCTGTGAAAAGGAAATTTTATTACAAGCTTGACCAAATATATTTTGATTTCAAAATACCGCTTAGTTTGATCCCCAATCAATTGCAACCGTTTATGTTAAAAAGTTTTACATTTTTTCACTTTTACTAAAGAAATTCATCATAAAACTAAACATTTTAATTCATTCTACCAACTAAATTTTCTAAAATTAACATAAAATTTGAAATCAAATAAGACCAAAGTAATTTTAAAAAGTTTCGTATAAGTAAGATCAATTTCAAGAAAAGTCAGTTGTTTTTTGAAAATATAATAAGATTTATTCTAGCAAATCCTATCACAGATAGTTCTTATGTCTAAATGAATGAACACATTACAAATCGAACGCTTGCTCAAGAAGAATTTGAAAAGCAAAACCATCTTTAAAAAAAGTCTGTGCTTTGGATCAGTTGAAAAAAAAAAAGTCTGTGCTTTGGATCAGTTGGAAAAACCTACTTTTCCGTCTGCTTACATCATCAACTCGGACCCGAGTAGTGAACCTGGAGAACATTGGGTTACAGTTTGGACTACCCCTACATTGGTCGGTCTCGACTCTTACATGGATGTCTACTCCTTATCGGGATGGATTTACAATCGCAAAACCTTACAAGCGTACTTTTCCAGTTTTTGTGCTTGTTATTGTGTCTATTTTATTTTATTTCCTTGTCGTGGCGTACCTTTACATGCTATTGTATCCGATTTTACGTCAAACCTAACTGAAAACGACCACTCTATCTCTCGCTTTATTCGTAATATATCACAGCATTGATTGTACACATATCGTTTATTAATAAAATAATACACATCAAGGCGTGCTTGCAATAATATCTACTTTTTGCTTTTTCATCGGTTCAGGGTTAGTCAAAAGTTTGACAAAGGTCTCCAGTTGTTCGTGGTTGTCTGGTGGCAGGTGGCAGACATCGTCTTTTTGCACTTTTAAAAAGATGTAGTTGTTGAGTAGATAGAGGAATTGACGTCTTGCAGTTGGTACGTTTTCCACCACACAGCGCAATTGGAATTGATCCACTGCTACTTCTCGCTTAATGATTTCCATGTTTTTTTGCACTTCACACGCAGCATCGTCCATGTTGGTAGACCAGAATAGTAAAACTACATACTCTTTTGTTTCGGATTTGGGACGAAAAAGGATGTAAGGAAGATTCCCCATTATCACATCAACGACGTGAACAAGTTGATCCATCGAAAACATGACTTTTCCTCTTTTGACACTAATAATTGCTTTTCTCAATAACGATGAAGAGGGTATCGGCAGTCCGGATGTGGCAATTTCTTGAAACTTTTTTCGAATGTCTCTTGCTGCACTTTCCATTTCTCTTGCTCTGGTGATAATCTCTTCAAACTCCAACAAACTTTCGTAACAACTTGTATAAGGAGGAATGTAGTCAGGGTACTCGATTTCGTTTGCTTCTTGATATAAATCGTCTGCTTGACTTGTATACGTTTCCATAATGTGAGGTTTCGCAAACGCGTCTCCTTTTATAACCACTAAACCGGATATTGCGCAACGTTTTGAAATAGTCTTACGTCACACTAATATTGCGCAACGTTTTGAAATAGTCTTACGTCACAATAATCTTGCGCAATCAACACCGAAAGACGCGAATTTTTTCAGAGATACATTGGGAACACAACCAACAAGAGGGGGTGTCTTGAACACATGTCCAACAAACCTGCTGTGCTATTTTTAGTAACAGATTGCGCAATATCTAGTTCTCCCATGGGAAATTCCCTAGGTTCAACAAACCTGCTGTGCTATTTTTAGTAACAGATTGCGCAATACCTAGTTCTCCCATGGGAAATTCCCTAGGTTCAACAAACCTGCTGTGCTATTTTTAGTAACAGATTGCGCAATACCTAGTTCTCCCATGGGAAATTCCCTAGGTTCAACAAACCTGCTGTGCTATTTTTAGTAACAGATTGCGCAATACCTAGTTCTCCCATGGGGAATTCCCTAGGTTTTTACCCACATTGTTTGTATAGGTTTCTTTGCAAAACTATGATGCAATCCATAACGGTAGGTATATAAAGCAGAATTGTTTTTATTTTTATCATTCTAAGAAATATGGATCAAGATTGTGTTGATGCTGCAGTGACGTCTGATGAAACTATCAAAAGAGAATGGGAAGCGCAAATGTTTCGTTGTTTGTCTCCGCAAAATCCGCTCATGTGTGATGAAGAGGATCGCATGAGAACCTTTCCTGCCTCTTGGTGTGATGAGGAGCGCCCAACACCACGTGAAGTGGTGGATGCAGGTTTTTATTATAAAGGTTCTGGCGATCGTGTTCTTTGCTTTTATTGTGGTGGAGGTTTGTTTCACTGGAAACCGCATGATAATCCTTGGTACGAACATGCAAAGTGGTTCCCTATGTGTGAATTTGTTTTGAAAAAACAAGGAGTCAACTATGTGGAGAAAGTATGTCAGAAACATTCGGATTTGCATCGACCAGATATAAAAAATCCAACTCGATCCATTGCAGCGAACCGCTTACGTAGTATATTGTTTCACCAAATGCGAAACAATGCGGTAGCAAAGCAAAGGAGTCAAAGATTAGAGGATCTTATGTTGTTTGATCCTCATGTAAAATACGCAAAAAGTATTGGGGTGGAGGACACCAAGATCCGTTATGTGCTATGGAATCAAATGGAAAAAAATCACTGCAATTTCTCCAATCGTCAAGAATTGCTAAATGCTATTTTAGATTTTAAAAAAGACGACAAATGTTTAAAATGTAAAAACGCTGAAAAAAATGCAGTATGCATGCCCTGGGGACACATGCTGCTTTGTTGGACATGTGTTCAAGACACCCCCTCTTGTTGGTTGTGTTCCCAATGTATCTCTGAAAAAATTCGCGTCTTTCGGTGTTGATTGCGCAAGATTATTGTGACGTAAGACTATTTCAAAACGTTGCGCAATATCCGGTTTAGTGGTTATAAAAGGAGACGTGTTTGCGAAACCTCACATTATGGAAACGTATACAAGTCAAGCAGACGATTTATATCAAGAAGCAAACGAAATCGAGTACCCTGACTACATTCCTCCTTATACAAGTTGTTACGAAAGTTTGTTGGAGTTTGAAGAGATTATCACCAGAGCAAGAGAAATGGAAAGTGCAGCAAGAGACATTCGAAAAAAGTTTCAAGAAATTGCCACATCCGGACTGCCGATACCCTCTTCATCGTTATTGAGAAAAGCAATTATTAGTGTCAAAAGAGGAAAAGTCATGTTTTCGATGGATCAACTTGTTCAAGTCGTTGATGTGATAATGGGGAATCTTTCTTACATCCTTTTTCGTCCCAAATCCGAAACAAAAGAGTATGTAGTTTTACTATTCTGGTCTACCAACATGGACGATGCTGCGTGTGAAGTGCGAAAAAACATGGAAATCATTAAGCGAGAAGTAGCAGTGGATCAATTCCAATTGCGCTGTGTGGTGGAAAACGTACCAACTGCAAGACGTCAATTCCTCTATCTACTCAACAACTACATCTTTTTAAAAGTGCAAAAAGACGATGTCTGCCACCTGCCACCAGACAACCACGAACAACTGGAGACCTTTGTCAAACTCTTGACTAACCCTGAACCGATGAAAAAGCGAAAAGTAGATATTATTGCAAGCACGCCTTGATGTGTATTATTTTATTAATAAACGATATGTGTACAATCAATGATGTGATATATTACGAATAAAGCGAGAGATAGAGTGGTCGTTTTCAGTTAGGTTTGACGTAAAATCGGATACAATAGCATGTAAAGGTACGCCACGACAACGAAATAAAATAAAATAGACACAATAACGAGCACAAAAACTGGAAAAGTACGCTTGTAAGGTTTTGCGATTGTAAATCCATCCCGATAAGGAGTAGACATCCATGTAAGAGTCGAGACCGACCAATGTAGGGGTAGTCCAAACTGTAACCCAATGTTCTCCAGGTTCACTACTCGGGTCCGAGTTGATGACGTAAGCAGACGGAAAAGTAGGTTTTTCCAACTGATCCAAAGCACAGACTTTTTTAAAGATGGTTTTGCTTTTCAAATCCTTCTTGAGCAAGCGTTCGATTTGTAATGTGTTCATTCATTTAGACATAAGAACTATCTGTGATAGGATTTGCTAGAATAAATAATATTAATATTTTCAAAAAACAACTGACTTTTCTTGAAATTGATCTTGCTTATACGAAACTTTTTAAAATTACTTTGGTCTTATTTGATTTCAAATTTTATGTTAATTTTAGAAAATTTAGTTGGTAAATGAATTAAAATGTTTAGTTTTATGATGAATTTCTTTAGTAAAAGTGAAAAAATGTAAAACTTTTTAACATAAACGGTTGCAATTGATTGGGGATCAAACTAAGCGGTATTTTGAAATCAAAATATGTTTGGTCAAGCTTGTAATAAAATTTCCTTTTCACAAAAAATTGTTAAAAGGTACAAAAATCAAGGTGTATTATAAAAATTTTCGCTTACTCTATTTTTACTCTGGAAATTAAGGTAACCAGATTTTCAAACTCCGATCATGAATATGTCGGAAAACGTAATACGCTATGAACAGGATACGGCCAGCTTCTGTGTAAGAGAGAGAATTTGACACACGTTGTCACGCTTACAGATATTACGGTTAGCTTTTTTATTATTAAAAGTTTATAAAATAACCAAAAGATTAAACGTAGTTGGAACTGAATTCATTTTTGAAACAATTAAAACGTTAACACTAGAAAGCGAATTCATACAACACAAAAATAATAACTATGTTTGAATTCGGTTTACTAAATAATAAAGAAGACGATTTTATTATGAAACATCTGTTTATTGAACACGAATAACCTATCAATAAAAATTTTTCTTTAAAACTTTTAAGAATTACTTTGACTGTGAGTAAAAATCAAGGTTGATAAGAAAAAAATTGAATTTAGGTATAACAAAAAACGAGGTTGTTTAGGAAAAAAATTGAAAATAAGTATAATAAAAATCAAGTTTTTCTAGAAGAAATTGAGGTTAGGAATGACAAAAATCAAGATAAACTTTTAAAAATTCCACAAAAGTATAATAAAAATCATGGTTGACAAAGAAAAATTTGGAAAAATTCAACAAGGGTATAATAAAAATCAAACTTGTTTAGAAAAAAAATTAAAATAGGTATCTAAAAATCACGGTTGACTAAGAAAATGTTTGAAGAATTAAACAAATGTGTAACAAAATCAAGGTTGTCAAGAAAAAATTAAAGATAGGTGTGAGAAAAATCGAGGTTGCCAAGAGAAAAATTGAGGTTAGGTACGACAAAAATCAAGGTTACCAAGAAAAATTAAACAAAGGTAGGACAAAAATCAAGATTGTTAAGAAAAATTAAAGATAGGTACGATAAAAATCAAAGAAAAAAAAAAAATTAAACAAAGGCATGACAAAAAACAAGGTTGTTTAGAAAAAATTGAGCAAAGGTATAACAAAAATCAAGTTTGGTTAGAAAAAATTGAGGTTAGGTATGACAAAAATCAAGGTTACCAAGAAAAATTAAACAAAGGTATGACAAAAACCAAAGTTGAATAGAAAAATTAAAGATAGGTACGACAAAAATCAAAGAAAAAAATAAAACAAAAGTACGATAAAAACCAAAGTTGTTTCGAAAAATTGAGCAAAGGTATAACAAAAAATCAAGTTTGCTTAGAAAAAATTGAGGTTAGGTATGACAAAAATCAAGGTTACCAAGAAATAACTAAACAAAGGTATGAAAGAAATCAAGATCGCCGAGAAAAAAAATTGAAGATAGTTATAAAAATTATTGTTTTTAAGAAAAAATTAAACAAAGATATGACAAAAAATCGAGATTGTTAAGAAAAAATTGAAGATAGTTATGAGAAAAATTAAGGTTTTCAAGAAAAATGAAACAAAGGAATAACAAAAATCGAGTTTGTTAAGAAAAAATTGAGGATAGTTATGACAAAAATTAAGGCTTTTAAGCAAAATTAAACAAAGGCATGACGAAAATCAAGGTTGTTATGAAAAATTAAAGATAAGTGTGACGAAAATCGAGTTTGTCAAGAAATAACTAAACAAAGGTATGAAAGAAATCAAGATCGCCGAGAAAAAATTGAAGATAGTTATAAAAATTAAGGTTTTCAAGAAAAAATTAAACAAAGGCATAACAAAAATCGAGGTTGTTAAGAAAAAATTGAAGATAGTTATAAAAATTAAGATTTTCAAAAAAAATATTAAACAAAGTTATGACAAAAATCGAGGTTGTTAAGAAGAAATTAAAGATAGATGTGTGACAAAAATCGTGGTTTTCAAGAAAAAACTAAACAAAGTTATGGCAAAAATCGAGTTTGGTTAAGAAAAAATTGAAGATAGTTACGAGAAAAATCAAGGTTGTTAAGAAAAATTAAATAAAGGTATGACAAAAATCAAGATTGATTAGAAAAAAATTGAAGAGAATTATGACAAAAATCAAGGTTGATTAGAGAAAAATTAAACAAAGATATGACAAAAACCATGATTGTTAAGAAAAATTAAACATAGGTATGACAAAAATTAAGGCTGACAAGAAAAATTAAGGTTAGGTTTAACAAAAAATCGAGGTTGTCAAGAAAAAATTGAAGGTAGATAACTAAAAATCACGGTTGACTAAGAAAATGTTCGAAGAATTAAGCAAATGTGTAACAAAAATCAAGGTTGTCTAAAGAAAAACTTTTAAAATTTCAACAAAAATATAATAAAAATCAAGGTAGTCAAGAAAAAAAAAAAATTTAACAAGGGAGTAACAAAAATCAAGCTTGTATAGGAGAAAATTGAAGATAGGAATGACAAAAATCAAGATAAACTTTTAAAAATTCAACAAAAGTATAGCAAAATCAAGCTTGCCCAAAAAAAAAATTAAAGATAGATATAAAAAAATTAATGTTGTCCAGAAAAATTAAACAAAGGTATGACAAAAATCGAGGTTGTTAAGAAAAAATTAAAGATAGTTACGACAAAAATTAAGGTTATCAAGAAAAAAAAAATTGAAGATAATTATAACAAATTAAGGTTGTCAAGAAAAATTAAACAAAGGTATGAGAAAAATCGAGGTTGTTAAGAAAAAATTAAAGATAGTTACGACAAAAATTAAGGTTTTCAAGAAAAAATTAAACAAAGGTAGGATAAAATCGAGGTTGGTTAAGAAAATTAAAGATAGTTATGACAAAAATTAAGGTTGTCAAGAAAAAATTAAACAAAGGTATGACAAAAATCAAGATTGTTTAGAAAAAAGTTGAGTTTAGATGTGACAAAAATCAAGGTTACCGAAAAAATTAAACAAAGTTATGACAAAAATCAAGGTTATCAAGAAAAAATTAAACCTAGATATAAGAAAATCAAGATCGCCGAGAAAAAAAATTGAAGATAGTTATAAAAATTAAGTTTTTTAAGAAAAATTGAAGGTAGTTATGACAAAAATCGAGGTTGTTAAGAAAAAACTCAAACAAAGGTCTGACAAAAATTAAGTTTTTCAAGAAAAATTAAACAAAGGTATGACAAAAATTAAGGTTCTTTAGAAAAATTAAAGATAGATGTGACAAAAATCAAGGTTACCTAGAAAAATTAAACAAAGGTATGACCAAAACCAAGGTTGATAAGAAAAAATTTAAACAAAGGTCAAGATTGTTAAGAAAAATTAAAGATAAGCGTGACAAAAATCGAGGTTGTCAAGAAAAAATTCAACAAAGGTATGACAAAAATCAAGGTTATCAAGAAAAAAAAATTAAACCTAGATATAAGAAAATCGAGATCGCCGAGAAAAAAATTGAAGATAGTTATAAAAAATTAAGGTTTTCAAGAAAAATTAAACAAAGTTATGACAAAAATCTAGATTGTTAAGAAAAAAAATTGAAGGTAGTTATGACAAAAATTAAGGTTTTCAAGAAAAATTAAACAAAGGTATGACAAAAATTAAGGTTACAGAAAAAAATATCGTACAAATGAAAGTTAAGTATACCTAGAAAAATGTTTAAAGTTGATATTCATCTAAAATCTAAACTTGTCTAGAAAAACATTTGACTATAGGTATTTAAAAATCAAGATTGTCTAGGGAACGCTTAAACGTGCACCAATATCAATTAAAAGTAAGCAACAATTGCTTCTTTTTAAAGATGATAAACTCAAATCAATAGCGTTCAGAACAGGAAATGACGCGGCTTCAGAAAATACGTCGTAACTGTTTAGAACTTAAAATCGTTTTCAATAGATCTTACAGCTGCATATCACTAAGACTAAAAATAATTTTTGAAGCTAAATCGACTTGAAACGTATAGTAAATGAATGGTGTTATAAACACTAAAAATGAATGGTGTTGTAAATACTAGAAAGAAAAATATACAAAAATCAAGGTTTTCAAGAAAAAATTGAACATAAATAAAACAAGGTATTGTAGAAAAATAGGTAATCTAAAAATCAAGGTTGCCAAAAATTCAACAAAAGTACAACAAAATCAAGGTTGCTTAGAGAAAAAAATTGAACAAAGGTATCTAAAATTCGAGGCTGTCAAGAAAAATTGAGTTTAGGTACGACAAAAATTAAGGTTGCCTAGAAAAAATTAAACATAAATAAAACAAGATTGTCAAAAATTAAACAAGGGTGTAGCAAAATTAAGGTTGCCAAAAATTAAACAAAGTTATAACAAAAAATCAAGGTTGTTAAGAAAAAAAATTGAACAAAGGTATCTAAAATTCGAGGTTGTCAAGAAAAATTGAGTTTAGGTACGACAAAAATTAAGGTTGCCTAGAAAAAATTAAACCTAAATAAAACAAGATTGCCAAAAATTCAACAAAAGTACAACAAAATCAAGGTTGCCAAAAATTAAACAAAGGTATAACAAACAATCAAGGTTGCTTAGAGAAATTGAACAAAGGTATCTAAAATTCGAGGCTGTCAAGAAAAATTGAGTTTAGGTATGACAAAAATTAAGGTTTAAGAAAAATTCAACAAAGGTCTAACAAAAATTAAAAAATTAATGCACCAATATTGCCTTTGAGATTAAAATATATTAAATTGCTTTTTTGGACTTAGAGTTTACTTAAGGTCAAATTGATACGATTCAGAACAGGAAATGACGCGCTTCGTCGTAACTGACTAGAACTTAAAATCGTTTTCAATAGAATTCATCTTTTCTTTTCGAACTTATTAATTTTATTTTTTCTTTTCGAACTTATTAATATTAATTTGAAACTAAATTGATTTGAAACATTAAAAAGATAGGGTTTGGATCTTGCCTCATGGAGTCTAGGGTTCGGAACGCACTGACGTCGGTGCGCCTCCGCGCCTCCGAGGGCGCCTCTGATGACGTCACAACACCAACGAAAAAAACCGTTACATACTACACCCACTGACATTGAAAAAGCCTCCACTGGTATCCAAATGGAACTGATTGATCTTCAGGAGAGGACTGACCTAAAGACCAAATAGGTGGAAATGAATCTTGGTGATTTTTACCGGAAATATTGTGACCAAAATAAGTTCCCAAATTTAAGAAACTTTATGGCTTCTACATTGGCACTTTTGGGCTCAACTTATTTGTGTACATAATTTTTTTCTAAAATGGGTTTCATGCAATCGCCTTATCAATCAGTAATGACAGACGAACACTTGGAAAATGGACTTAGAGTTGCCAGCATCTCAATTAAAGTAAATTTGAATGGAGTGGTTCAGAAAAAAGCCAGCTGCATATTTCTTACTGAGTTTTTTCTACAAAGATTAAATCATATTGCTATGCTCTGATTATACACTTACGTCAGACATTTTTTTGAATAATATTGGTATTACTGTTTTTGATATTATTGCAGTTTTATTTTTATCGCTGGCAATATCAATAATTGGTAAAATATTATCCTTTTTAAAGGTGCGTCCCGCAGAATATTGTGCTCATTGGTATTTGGCCCGCCATTAAAAAAGATTGCACACCCCTGGTGTGAAGACATAATTACATCAAATATTTTTGAACATCACGTGGTGGCTGATAACCACAGGAAATAAAATTAGAATGAATGCGAAAATGAATTTTATTGTACTTGTTTCATTCATTGTATCGTTTGTAGTCTCCATCTCCATCGATGCCTGCACCCGATCTCCGTAAAATTTTATCTTCGTAGCAGCGCCTTCTTTAAACACTCGTAATCTAAAGCGTCCTCGTCCGACAGACTGGAATAAACATTTAATGTTTCACCAGAGGAAAACGCGTTTAACTGCGTAACCCAACTATCACGGCTCCAATTAGGGAACTGTCGCATATCTACAAAACGCAGTAAATAAGTGTCTAAGACTCTAAGTTATCCTTTCCGTGAACAAATGCTGGGAAATCGGGAGACTTAACTCTCCCCAATACAACACTTTAGTCCTCCCCTTTGACTCCTTCTTTCAGCTTTTGAGCACAAATTTCTTCCCTGCTCTAGTCTGATCTGTAGATTTCAAGTTAAATCTACTTTGCCTTTCTCTCTTTTTTCATTCTTTGGGTTCACGCTTGGCATCTTTTTCTTCGTGTTTACGTTCACCTTTGTGTTCACGCTGTACACTATTTTACGCATTTATACGCATTTTCTACGCATTTCTTTGCGCAGTCTTTTCCATTCTTGCATCGGAAACCGGGGATTTTTCTTTTTTGTTTAAATTCAGCTCTTGAACATACTCTTCAACATACTGTCTTAACTTTTTGAAATTTTTTTGTCAAATACACCTGCCATGCCGAACGGTGACCGTGCTGCCGTACTCATAAATTTTCTTTCTTTAAAAAATATTTTCCCAGACAAGCCCCCAAAACATCATGTTCCTCATGGGCAAAGCCAGCAACTTCATTTTTGTAGGAAAAGAGGATTGTCAAATTCGTTAAAGAACGCCATCGACAAAAGATAGTGGTGTGATCGATGAAACGAACAATGATTTAGATGCTACGGTTGCTTGACTAGATAAATCGAGAAGGACGCAACTTTTTTCACCGTTTTCGAAGTTCTTTAAAAAAGTTCGATTTATTATGGTTGATTATCATTCCGGATGCAAAATATGTGCGTTAAGAAGTAAAAATGCATTAAACAATTTCACGTTACATGATCCTCAACTTCAACACTCTCCTTCGTCTCGATCACCGTTGCCATGATCTCCGAATCTTTTCTGCGTTTTTCGTAATCTCTATCTCTGGCCTTCTGTCCGGTCTTTCTCAGTGATCCAGCATCTCTGTTTTACGCATATCACGCGGTGTAACAAAATATATACATACGTTCCCGACAGGTGACGTTGGCGGACAAACAAAGCAAAGAAAATAAGTGAAAGAAATCTAAGCTGAACTTCGATGTCTCAAACGCCAAAAAAAGACACAAAGCAATTGAACTAATACAAAAAACGATTGTTTAAATAAATATCGAATGTAATTAATCTTGGAATAATTGATTTTTTCCTTGCTAAACAATCTTTTTTTTTTTTTTTTTGTGTATTGAAATTAATTTTTTCTAAGTTCAATGTGCTTGTTTTTTCAATAACTCAAGCTTTTATTTAGAATCAACTCTGGAGATTTCGAGACCAGTTTCTTACGTTTCCTTTTAAAACTCAAAACCAAACCAAACGAAACTTTTGCCTAACATTGCAAATATAAAATATAAACTTTATAGACTTTTTTCCCTAAAGTTTTAAAAAAGGTTTAGAATTCACTTGCACCAATTTTACTTTAACAAATTTTAATACATTCCAGAGAATAAATATAAGAAAGTTTTGCTTTAAAAAGTTTGTAAGCCTAAGTACTATTCTATGTATTTTTTAACCCTTTCCACTCTCATTTTATTTCTTATGTTTTTCCCCTCAACTCTTTACTATTTTTGGCAATTTTGCCATTTCCTTTTGAAATCAGTTTTAAAGCAAAGAACATTTTAAAATTTATTTCCTTCCTTCTAAAATAGCAAAAATCTATTTGATTGTCAGTTAGTTTAAACTGTTGTCGACAGGGGTGCCGGAGTTTTTTTGCCAGGGGGGGCAAAATTTAAAAAAGGGCACTTTTCTTGTTGAAAAGGCACTGCCTACAAAAGCAAATTTTGATAGTCATGCTGCAATTTGAAATTTTGGTTGACATGATAGAATTTCAGTACCGGTATCTTGGAAACGTTTTATTTTGCTAATCTGTTATTTTGGTTCGATCAATTTTTCGGGCAATGCCAACTCTTTTTAATAAACCTAGAGTTCAAAACCTTAATCTTAAGGTGTGCTGGATCTTGCAAAAGCCTTTAAGTTGACTCTGCCATGACCACTTACTGCGATAGCCGCAGTAATAGTCAATTTTACACAGGTTTTTCTCAATTAGGCTAGACATTAAAAAAATACAAATCTATTAACTGGTTACTAAACCAAAAGCTATTCATCATAGGCTACCCACAACCAGAGCTGGGAAACCAGCCTTATTTAGGTTAGGCTTCGGCTCAAGAGCCAATTAATTTTAAACTTCAGCTCCTGCTCCAGCACCGGAGCCAATGCTTGACTCTAGCTCAGCTCCGGCTCGGGTCCGGCTACAGCACCAGCTCCAGCTCCAACTTAGTAATACATATATAAATATTGGCCATAAGGAATTACTAGATGATACTCGTATATCGATCATCAAAAATTTACTAACTTCCACTTACTGGAGGCAGTACTGGATGCCGACAGACTTTTCATCCTTAAAGAAAATCAAAATAGCATAAATTGCACTCACTTGCCAAGGCATATCCGCAAGCTCATTTAACAACGTAATCACAATTGCAAACAAAACAGATCACTCCAAATAATTACTTTAACAATCACATAAACAAGTAAATACATAAACATAAAACAAACACCCGAAAACAACCGTGGTAAAATTTACCTATGGTGGAATTTATCGTGGTAGGATTTATCGGTCATCCCTGAAACACCTAGCGTCACTTTCCATCAAATACCTCACAAATATGTGCAACACGTCTCCCAACACTAACACAATATTACATTTTGGGAAAGGTGCCCCAACCATTCCCATTTTAAAACCAAATAAGGACCACAACATTGGCACAAGCTACCGATCCATATCACTTTTATCACCCATTGCCAAAGCACTAGAGAAAGCGATATTACCATAAATAATAATAGAAAACATTTTATAAAGAACAACAAGCATGCACTCAATACAATGGCACACTATCAAAATTCAAATAAATCAACATCTGGAATACCACAAGATGGATTCGGTCTCCAACATTATTTAAAATTCACATCTCTGAGATTACCCTCCCCCCAAACAACACACAAATCTCAGCATATGCCGATAACATAACAATCACAGTATCTCACACCATTCACCATTTAAGGCCCAACAACTCAATCAACAATTTGTTTACAAAGTACTACACTTTTTACACCAGACCTAGCTGAATATGCCACAACTCTATCATTTAATTTTATTTTTATTATTTTATTTTATTTATCTCAATATTTATCCTCCTGACTCGCAGGAAAGCGACGGAGGTGCTAATACATAGGGTAAGCAATTACCCCAACCTGCTTCCGGAGATACCAAGATATTGCTGTCCGCTTGTAGTTTTAATGGAGATATGACTTGAATTTACAGTAGAACTGCTTGCTAGAACCTCCAAGCAGGGGAATGTGCCGTAAAGTGTCTTTTCCAAGGAAACAACAGAATGGCGCGAGTGGGTTTTGAACCGAGACCGTGTTGGTCACGAGCACGGCGCTTTAAGCACTCGACCACGCTGCCGACTAACGCTGACCACGCTGACAATTTTACACAATCAAACACTCAAAACCTCTTGGAATTACTTTTGACCCAAAACTAACATTTTCACAATACATAAATCTAACCGTTATTAAAGCAAAACAAACGCTTAACATTCTCAAAGCACTTACTTCAAATACAGTAAATGGAGTAAACAAAAAGAACTAAGCATTTCTATATTTAAAGCTATCATTTGCCAATATTGGAATATGCAAGCACCATATGGAGCCGTATCATATCAAAGATTAACATCAAAAAACTGCAAGCTATTCAGAACACAGTTTGTTCATTGCTACTGACTGTATACGAGACACAAACATTCAAGGTCTACAAGACAAAATCAGTGTCCTACCAATGGGCACCCACTACAAACTCCAAGTTACCCATCTTTAAAAAAGGATTCAAGCACAAACAGATTCTTTACATTATCTTACTGCACATTTAGATCCACGAATTAATTAAGTGATTTTCAAATGAAAAATATTTTGTTAGGAGCTGGAGCCAGCAAAAATTTTTATGGCTCCACACAATATCAAAACTTGGCTCCGGCTCCAGCTCCGGATCCTCCAAAATTGGCCGGCTCCATGGCTCCGAGCTCCGGCTCCGCATCTCCAGCCCTGCCCATAAGTAAACTTTTGTAAAAAGCACCTAAGCTAGTTTCGAAAACAGCATTTAACAATTGCGATGTCCCTGCACGGCAGCCAAAAGCAGATAGATACAGATCAAATGCATTTTGCTTGGAAATATCATAAAATGTTTTTCACATACTAATCGGTGAATAGTCTTTAGTTACCCACAACAGAACGCTGGCATTTACGCTATTACGCTATCAAAAATACCAAAGATTAAAATAGATAGAACAACAGAAAACTTAAAGAGCTATTAACAATTGGGTAAAAGAAAAAACGTAATTACATGAGCATTACATGAGCAAAAAACGTAATTACATGAGCCCTTAAGATTGAGGTTTAATGTCAATTATTAAACGCTGCACGATTAATGTAACTGTAACCCAAAATAATTTATTAGTGCTTCGCTTGGTGGCAAAGTTATCTGCAATGGCTTGTAAATTGATATAGTCCAACAAGTTCTTGTGAATATTTGAGAACATTTGATCAATGGGACTGTTATCTCTCATATTGCTTCTAAGCCATGTTTGATTCTTCTCATGACACTAAAACACCTTTCTGCAAAAGCCAAAACGAGAGCTACGCCTCAGTAAATTTAAAGCAAGTTATGTATTTCTTAAAAGCATTTCTTGCTTGTCGGCTTTTTGCTTAAAATTTCGCAAACTATTGATATCTTTGTTACTTTTTTCAGAGGCGTGGTACTTTCTTTGTTAAGTAACTTAATATGGGCAAGTAGCGTAGGTCTGCAAGTTCTTCTATAAATACATCAAAACGAAGAAGACTCTTAAAATGTGACGTTTTAATCACAGTCATAGCACACATAAGTACTATAGTCCTTCAAAAGGGCTAAAAATTTCATGCGTTTAGTCTTGCGTTTTTATTTTTAGATGTTATTGTCGGCCATAAGTGAGTATTGAGTAGCCAAGTCAGACAGCTTGTGTTGCTTGTTAAAATTAAAATTAAACAGCTTGTGTTGCTTGTTAAAACGCCACAGTTTCTTTGCTTCTAAATCAAAATTTTTTTTTTATTATTACTAGAAACATTTGCTCTTTGTGAGCACTTAGAAATTTTCTGATGCTTTACTATTTTTTTTAGAACGCTTGGTATAATTGTTGTTAGGAATACCTAAACTACCTGGATGGTAGTTTAGATAACCTTATTGTTGTATATGGCTATTTGTCATCAGTTAATGAATCAAAAATTGATTTTCGGTTTAGATATAATTCAGTTTACTCATTCAAGTAGAATAAGATGTTTACCAGAAGTTTAGATCACTTACGATATCAATAACTCCATATTGCATACGTTAAAACTTTTATTTTGCTTTGTTACTGTGCTATGAGTCACGGTTGTCTTTGCAATTTTACAAACATTGTTGGATTTAGATTATATAGGTTAATTGTAGAGCATAATTTAAAAAATCTTATCTGTACTACTAATTTTAAAGAGCACAATCTGCCCCCTCTGCCCGGGTTTTAAGAATATTTAAAGGCAGAGGGAAATTGTGCCTCCTGCCCCCGCTTCCGGTGCTTCTGGTTGTAGAGGTCAGTTAAAGTTTATGTATAGAACCGTTGTGGTTATTCGAGATATTTGAGTGTAGGAATTGCTTTGCTCTAGTATTTTCGGAGATTAATTCTATAGAGATAAAATTGCATTGTGTGTCGAACAAAGTTAGATTTTGGCGTAGATATCGCTTTGCAGGTTGGCAAAGCGTGGAGAAAAGTTTTTCATAACTCATGGTTTTTGTGAGTTTTGTGAATGCACTCTTTAAGTTGAGAGACAGTGGTCTTTGTCTGTTTCACGGAAAAAAGTTTTCTAACTAATCAATACTTCGCCAAATTAGCTGTATAAAAGGCTTCAGTCTGAGGGTAATAAGTGAAAAATATTAATATCGAACTGTAGTGACATAGGAAGTATACAGCAAGAAATAAACATATTTGGGGTAGAATCGTGGGCACCGAGATATACAAGGCCTTTCACTTGATTTCAGACAAAGCGACGACGTCATAGCGAGTAGGCCATTGCTGCAACGCTTTGTTCGCAATGCGCGAATTTGCAGCGAGAGAAATGTAACTTACGTAAATAACCTTTTAAGCCTTAAAAGTTTGAGATTTGCATTTGCTAATGCTCTGCAGCATAGTATGCACTGTGACCTTTGAGTTCCATATTTTTCTGTCATGCAAGTGAAAACATATCTGACATAATCTTTATTCCACTTGCTTTTCTTCGACATGACTGTTTTTGCTAAATTTCAAAAGACAATTGTAGCTAAATTGCAACTCTTAAATATCAGCTAAACTGGAATCCTACATAGAATATCAAAAGTAACAATGATTATTATCAAATAATACAGCAAAACCAACCCCCGTAGACAAAAAGTAACGTTAATTGTTATGTCACACTATTTTTAAACTGTGTGTCACGCCCCCTATAATACAGGCGGCAAACCGGTGTAATAATAGTAACGTGAACCAAAAGCGAATTGCCGATAAACTAACTAGCCTGCTTGATTCTGATAAATACATGTATATTGTCTAAAACTTATGGAATCTAGCACACTTAACTATATTAATAAAGAATTATCCGGTAATGTTTCACCTTGACCGTACAGTGCTCAATAACACACGGTTAGAGCAAGTATATTATATTTATTAAACACTTCACTTTATTAGTTAAAACCACAACAGTCTGTTTCATCTTATCAAATCGTCAGGTGGTTACTAGAAAATCAAAAATATATAGTTATTTGTGGTAAAAATAATACGCTTGAAATAAATTACACGTAGTTAATAATGCAAATAATACAGCTCTTGTGACGTCATACAAGAAAAATAACTCAAAAATATAGAAAATGCAAGTATAAAGGTTTGCATCCATTTAAAGGTGAGGGATGGCAAGTTAGGCGTATTGTAAAAAGCTTAAAAGGAAGAAGGGAAAATCTACAAAGCAATGAAAAGGTTACGAGAGAGCTACTAAAAAAGAAACACAAACAAAAAAGGAAAAACTTGTGATAATTTTCGCTTGGTTAAAATTCTTTAAATCAGCTTAACGTTTAGTTTTGAAATTATAGTCAAAAGAGAATTTGAATTTAATAAGAATATGACCAGAATCTTGCGACACCCTCAGCACAACGAATCAAAACTAAAAATGTAAAGACATTGTTCACCAGACATTAATTTGTTTATAACTTTGAATGCTTTACTGATGATAATATTATACCAAAAGTCAGCAAGATATGTCTGTTAAACTGATGTTTTGTTGGTCAGTACTCAATAACATCATCAGAGGCATCACCGTAACAACTGCTTGATAGCGCTTCATCACTACCCTTGACGATAAATCCAACGTCGAAAATCAAGAGAGTTACCTCTTGGATTGCGACCACGACAAAATTACGATAAACAAAGAACAAATTCACAGCGATCAGTATTGAAATTAAACAACTTCCAACGAATGCCGCTTTCCTGATTAGCAAAAACAATCCCGAAAAAATTTAATTATAAAACACCACAAGTAATTGTACAATTGAAACATTAATAAATCAAAGCCAACAAATTAAGTAAGTAAAATTTTAACTCTTCAAACTATAACTTAAAAAAGACACAAACTAAAATACTCGATTACAATCAAATATTTTTTATAAACAAAAGGGAAAAACTTACCCTTTTTTATTTATTAGATTAGATTACGAATTTATGAGCCAATTTTCTGCAAACCATCTTTTTCATAATTAGTTTTCACCTTTATATTAACTGTGTTTTCCCAATATTAATATGTGATTTATTGTCATCGGATACTCGCAAATTGCTGATAAGTCCGGCTCTTTGTATTTAATGTATAATTTATGTTCCGTGTCACACTTCTTTTGTAATAATTTTACGTTATGGTGATATAGTTGTTTCCGCCTTAAAGTAATTTAAAGTTTTATTATGACGTAAAAATCACTTGGGCATGGTATAATCGCTCTTGCATTAATTGACTTAAATATCTACGATTTGCTTGCAATTGTTTATATGCATCTACTTTTTTCTTTCTTTCGCCAGACAGTAAAGACGTAATGCTCTTCGTCAAGTTTTTTTCTCTTAACGCATGACCGAGTTTGAACTTTATTCCCGAATGTTGTCGTGTACGATAGAACTGACGTTCTAATTCTGGCTCATTGGAGCGAAGCGTTTTCGAGTTGAGTCCAGCGTTCTCTAGTCCATTTGTCGTCATGTGACATTTGTCTATATATATACGCTCGCTCGATCGCATTCGGATAGAAAGATAGATGATTTGAGACCACTCGAGAGACCAATCGAGAGAGGTGATTCGAGAGAGAGTAACGTAATCTGGTTGAGCGTTGATTTGGGCGCAGAGCGTGGACGGAGGATCTCTTTGATTGTATTGCGTGGATTGGCAAGTGTTGAAATTGTTTTTGCGCCAGTGTTTGGAGATTGGTTCTACTGAGATAGAATTATTTGCATTGAACAAATTAAGTCGTAGCGCTGATTTCGCTTTGCAGTGGCAGAGCCCACAAGAGAATTTTCGTGGGTCGTGAGTTCTAAATTTTAAAATATATTCGTTTTAGTTAGAGATAGCGGTCTCTGTTTGTTTGTGGAGAAGAGTCTTGGACAATTCAATCCGAGCTTGGTTCAAGACAACTGTATAAAAGCTTCAGGTTCATAGCAAACTACTTTTTGAGCCGGAATAAAATAAAATTAGACATAGCTTTGTTTCAGCGCAGGTATTTGGGTTACCTTGTTCAACTGGTCCTTTAGGACTCCAAGACAAAGTCTGTGTACATTTCGTTAACCTAGATTATGTGCTTGGTTTGGTTTGTCCAATCCGTATAGAAAAGACTGCAATCTGGCAAGAAACTGGATAAATTAAACCAGAAATTTAATCTTTTTCCACGTAGTAATTAGAAGAGAAACCATTATTAACAATAATTTAGTACAGTTTTAGACAGTGATCATCTTACAAAAGGCGAGGCCTGGTGCAAGAAAAAAAGAGCTACTTTTTAAAATTTATTTTGCAATGATAATGAAAAAAGGTAGCCTAGTTTAAAACTAAGTGAAAACTTTTTTCGTCCCAAAAACAAAATGATCACTAAAAAAGGCTCATCGCTTTCAATCGAGTATATGATCTCTACTTTCGTCCTAAAGTTAAAATACAGACAAAGAGCAAGGAGTCAGGAGGCCACTGTCCATGGTGCTACTATGAAGAGATAGACCATTATTTTGCTTGAGGGGCCTTTTTTACAATGTTTTTTTTGGGACGCTCTTTTCGGTCCTTACTAAAGGCTTCACTGTTTTTGGTTAGCAGCCTTATTATACTTCCCGATTCTTAGGGATTTGTCCCTGCCATTTTGGCAGAAATCTTGCTAGAAATGAAAGATATACTTCAAGTGCAGGCCTCCCTTTTTTTTTTTTTCTTTGGAGATCTCTAGTTTTTGTAGATGAAATCATGAAATCCGTGATTGATTCTAAGTGAAGACTTTTTTTAGTGAACACTACTTTTTAAGGATAAATTTTTTTCTGTTAACGACCGTCCCCAGTTTGCTCTTTTAGAAAAATGATATGTTTAGTTTTAGATCAACTTTTTCTTCAATACTTGTATATCTCAACTGTAGGGCACATTACCATAATTGATTATTCACTTTTAAAATCATATACCTAGATTAGTTTCAAACTAAAATACACAGATGTGCGTAATACATTTTACCATCAATCCAGTGACATCATCAACCAGTGTACAATTGAAAAAAAATCGTAAAATTTGAAATTGATAGTTACGTTCTCTGGTCCTCATTTATTTGTTGTTTTTTGAAAAAAAATTAAAAGCAGTTGTGTTCGAGGTAAACAGGTTACATCCTTTATAGTTTCGCATATTCATCACGTTAATTATTTTTTGAAAATATTTGTGCAATTGATTTTAATTACAAGTAAATATAATGTTTAAAAAGAATCATTGCAGCAGAGTATTGATGTGTGAAATCATTCAAAAATAGGTTTAAGACAACATTAATATTTTTCAAAGCTAAAACCGATTTCTTTAGTAGGGCCAATATTGCCAGCCAAATCGCAGTTTTTAATTAGGCTACATGAGATCAATTTTAATAAAATTTGAAATTAAGAGATTGCTGAAGTTTGCAAACAAGAGATATATAAATGAGACAAAAATAACATCAGTAACAATAAAAAACCTTTTTTATTTAAAATTAAACAAATTAGACTAAAAATACAATCTCCAGAAAACTGTTAAGTTTTTTGTCGATCTCAATTAATTTTGGCCGAAAAAGGTGTTTTATGACACAAAACTTTGAATTTGCAAAAAAAAATTAACAACTATAATCTAAAGTTTTTAAAGCTCTTAATTTTGATCATTTACAAACATTAGTCAATACATTTTCTTACTCTTGCCAGCGTTTGGAGATAATTTACCTATTTTTTTGGGAACCAAATTACTTAAATAAAACCAAGTTTTGGCCAATATCCGTTTTGCATAATCGGCCAATTAAGCTGACGCAGCTTAGTCTTTCTTTTAAAAACGAATGTGTAATTTTATTTAAAAAACTTTAATGATTTTTTAACTTGAATGCAACAATATTGTTACGGTGAGATTCATACAAATTTTATTTGGGAATTACTTTATCACGTATGCGTTTTCTTTATTTGAGATTTGGAAACCTTAAAATTTCGATTACGACATAATGTATCAGATTAAGTCATTTGCAAAACGTGGTCAGTTCAGTTAACTAGTTTAGGTTTATGTGTATGTATGTATGTATATATGTATGTTTTTTTATTTCTCAGCCGCAACAGCACAAATCAAAGCACAAAAACACAATAAAAGCTGAAAAAAAGGAAGCAGTAAAAAACGATATACGTTCTAGGACATGCAAACAATACATTGTATAGATATGACAAAGTCATTATAATTAGCATGCTTACTGCACCGTATGCATTTTAAATATGTTATTGCTTAGCTAGAGTAGAGTTAGGTTTGTTTCGTGATTAATATAATCTGATTGTGATAAGTCATATCTGTTATCGTTATCTTTATTTCTTTGATTTATTAGAATAGTTAAATTAGTATGTTTCTTAAAATCTTTATTCATGCTCTTCTGGTAAAATCTGAGTTAAATTGCTGTTTACTCTTTATTAAACAGTAAAAACAATAACAAAAACTCAACGTTTTGGTGTACTATGATTTAGTAAACCTTCATCAGGAGATTAAACAAAACACAAATATCATCCGCAATAAAACCACAGTGGTGCAAAAAAAGAAAAAATATTTAAAGTACATTTGTGATTTAAAACGACATCTAACGGATTTAAAATTTTAAATTATAATAAGCAGTTTTTTTATATAATCTGTTTCTTTTTATATAATCTGTTCAAAAGAAACAGTTATATAAAAAGAAGATTTTTGGAGTCCTTTTTTATTCATTTTAATAATGATGCTTTTAATGATAAAATCAATTGTTTTTATCCAACTGCTTATTATAATTTAAAATTTTAAATCCGTTAGATGTCGTTTTAGATCACAAATGTACTTTTAATATTTTTTCTTTTTTTGCACCACTGTGGTTTTATTGCGGATGATATTTGTGTTTTGCTTAATCTCCTGATGAAGGTTTACTGAATCATAGTACACCGAAACGTTAAGTTTTTGTTATTGTTTTTACTTTTTAATAAAGAATTAACAGCAATTTAACTCAGATTTTACCGGAAGAGCATCAATAAAGATTTTAATAATATACCTGGTATCAAAAAAAGTAAAATTAATATGTTTCTATTGCAAAATACGAAATATGCCGCAGAGATGGCAAAGTGTCGCACAATTTCGTTTAAAAAAGTCACTGAAGACTAAAAAAAGGTCTTCACTTACAATTAAGGTTGGTTCACACTGAAAGCGGAAGGAGAAAAATCAAGCGGAAAGCGGAAAATTAAAAGCGTAGCGGAAAATTCCGCTTTCCGCTTGCTTTTTCTGCTTAAACTTTCAGTGTGCACCACATTAAAATTTTAGCAGAAAATACGCTTTCCTGTTGATTTTTTTTGTCTAGTGTAACTGAGGGGTCACAGTTGTCGACAATTTTTAAATTTAGTCCACGGTTACTATTTAAAACTATGTGGAAAACAGAAAGCAGCTGACATCGTTGGAATTTTTTCTTTCTTAAATATACAGTGCCATGGAACAATTTAAACTTGACATCCCTGGTTGCGAGCTAAACATTGAATTAATACTTTTTATCTTCCACACGTTTCTACCTTCTATTTTTTGTCTAAATTCAATATATCTAAATGATTCTATTTTATTATAGAACCACTTATAGATATAGACAGATACAACAAAGCATACTATATTTTATCAAAGCAATTACACTCTTTTATTGCACAATTGACAAATCCCAATTAAAAGATGGAATATTTTTAAAAACAATGTAGCCTACATTTTTCTATCAATAATGTTAAATAATTCCTATTTGAAAAAAGAATGTATAAGTTATGCAAAAAAAGGTATCAAGAAACTTTTTGATTTATAAAACAATTTAAAATATGTATGAAAAATAAGTATGTTCAATTGATGCTGTAAATTGTTGCTTTTTTTAAAAAAACAAATGTACAATATAATAAATCTTGGCAAAAAAAAAATGGTGTCTTTTTAAGAAGTCACCGTAAACGATTTTTGTTGGTGAAACTAACCTGGATCCCCCTGCGGTTACTATCGCTTCTTGAGAGTATCGTTTTCTCTTGGTTTCTTTTTTATTCCATCCTAGTGCTGAAAGGGGGATTTTGGGTGAATTTTACTGAAACAAAATCGCTTACAATGAATTCTTGAAGAGACCCAAAAAATTTTATGTATCCATAATAATAATTTTCTCAAAAAAAAATAGTTTTAACAAATTACTATCACATTTTATACTTAAATCTTATTGTAATCACTTCTTAAAGATTTAATAACAATCATAACAAAGAAATGACCTAAGAAAAACAAAGCTGCAACTAAATATTAAAATACATACTGTACTGTATATGAATCTGAATTTTAAAGCATATTAACATCTGATTTGTAGTAAGTAGTAAAATATCATTACCATTTGGTTCCACACTGAATTGAATTTATTGATAAAATTTTTTAGGAACGTATGCATACATTATAAAATAATCTACTCATGTTGAATTGGCACAAAACTTGAACATTAAAATTGGAAAATTTAGAGGCTTTAAGTTACATTGAAAAAAATACTTCAAACACATACACTTCAAAATGCACACTTTACTTGCTACAAATGACATCAACAATGTTTTTCTAACAGCAACATTTACCATCAACACTATATCTAAGTTTAGGACAATACAAAACCATTCAAGGAAATAAAAGTCATATCTGATGCCAAAATATAAAAAACAAATATCAAAAAACTTTACCATTAAAAGATGCAAAAACACGGCAAAAGAATTGATGGAACCATCTACTAGTATTAGAATAGAATAGAATAAATCATGAATAAAAAATAACGTTAAATTCTATTTTGTTATTAAATTAACTCAAATGTCACAAAAACTATGCCCATTACATACAATCATTAAAAAATACATTAAAATGTCATATGGGTAAAAAACTGACACAGCTCAGAATAAGCAAATCACTACTCTAAAAAAAATATACATTACATTACAAATTTTGAAGTTCATGCATCACCACAGTGGCAGTGTGTCTCCTGCAGTAGAATGACAAGTGCCTCAGACTGCATAGCGAGGTGATGAAGAACGTTCATTTTGCTTGCAGTGAGGCCTTTGATGTTCAGCTGAAGAATAGTGGGTCTTCGGAACTTGTTGGCAATGTGCCCTGAAAAGGGCAGTTTTATCCTGTCATTGCCCCGTCCTGAAAAGGACGTTTGCCGATTAGCAGACCCACACTAAACATCGGAATGGGTGGATACCCTTCCGTTAGGTTGACCTCACAAAGCGAGACTTTCTTTTATTGGAAATCCCTTTATTTTGGAACACTAAAAAGCGACCTCCTTTAAAATGATGACCTTTTTTTGGGAGGGCCAAAAACATTTGGAAAAAGAAAAAGTGACCCTCTATTTTTCTTGCACTGGGCTCCTCTTTTGTGAGGCCATCACTGCTTATTACATACGTAAATATAAATATAAACGTTAAACATATATTCATAAATGAAAATGAAATATAATTCATTTTTATGAAAACAAGATTGGCTTATCGAAGATAAAAATGCATAAAGCATAAGTAATATACGTATGTACACATACATATGCGAAGCACTTACGATTCAAAGATAATTCATTTTTTAAAAACAAGCTTGGCCAAATCAAAGATATAAAATATATATAGTATGTATGTTTTATCTATGTAAACATACATGAGTAAAACAATCATAAATCAAGTATAAATAATATTTAAAAAAATAACTTTGACCAAATCAAAGTTATAAAATATATATAATATGTATAGTTTACCTACGTAAACATACATATATAAAGCAATTATATATCAAGTATAAATCATACTAAAAAAAATAACTTTGACCAAATCAAAGTTATAAAATACATATAACATATATGAGTTATTTATGTAAACATACATGTGTAAGGCAATTATAAATCAAGTATAAATCATACCAAAAAAAATAACTTTGGCCGAATCAAAGATATAAAATACATAAAACATATATGATTTATCTATACAAACATACATGTTTAAAACAATTATAAATCAAGTATAAATCATACTAAAAAAATAACTTTGGTCGAATCAAAGATATAAAATGCATAAAACATATATGATTTATCTGTGTAAACATACATGAGTAAAACTATTATAAATCAAGTATAATTTATATTTAAAAAAAACAACTTTGATTATCTCAAAGATAAACCATATATATTTCTCAGATAAAACCTCGATTTATCTCTGTAAAAAACAAGCTTGGCAAAATCGAAGATATTGCAAACATGATCAGAGATAAATCGAGTGAATTCTAGGACTGGGTTTCGGTAGGTTCGGCTTCGGTCTGTCATTTTTAAAATCAATGAACAGACTTACTTACGGCCCAGGCTGCGTGAAAGCACCTACCATCTGGGCCTGAATGATCATGGAGCTTGTCCGAAATCAAACTTTCACCCTTACCACCGGTGACAGCA
Organism: Diplosoma virens; assembly: GCA_963680785.1. Lineage (NCBI taxonomy): Eukaryota > Metazoa > Chordata > Ascidiacea > Aplousobranchia > Didemnidae > Diplosoma > Diplosoma virens. The sequence continues at coordinate 1,972,051 of OY796897.1, read as the reverse complement.
AGCAAAGCAGGCTACGCCGTCTTAAAAACGGCGTTCCTCAGGGATCGGTTTTGGCTCCACTCCTATTTAACATCTATATGTACGATCTTCCTTCCATGATTTCCAGAAAGTTTGCTTATGCTGATGATCTAGCATTGCTGCATTCTTCTGGAAACTGGAAGGACTTGGAGAGGACCTTAAGCCAAGACATGTCCACAATGTTAGCGTATCTCCAGACTTGGAGGTTGAAGCTCAGTCACACTAAGACGGTGACGGCAGCCTTTCACTTAAACAACCGAGAGGCCAAACTACAACAATGGTGGACTTTTACCATTCTGTCCAACCCCTACTTATCTTGGGGTAAAACTAACAGATCGCTCACGTTTCGTCACCATTTAGTGGCATTGCGCAAAAAACTATCCTCGTGCGTCACACTGTTGAGGCGACTCGTGGGCTCGGGATGGGGTGCTGGTGCTAAAACACTACGCATAGCCACCTTGTCTCTAGTCTACTCAACAGCTGAGTATTGTGCGCCAGTCTGGTTTCGCAGTGCTCACACTCATCTCATTGACAGTGTCTTGAATGACGCCTTGCGCATAGTTACTGGATGCCTGCGTCCCACTCCAACAGACCACCTACCTGTACTTTCAGACATCCAGCCAGCTGAGCTTCGCCGAATGGGAGCGACACTCTCCTTGGCTTACCGTGGATCTCTGGACCCCGATCATATCTTGCATGGTCTTTTAAGTGGGTCCTCAGTTAATCGCCAAGTGAGACTAAGATCCAGACGCTCGTTTGTGCCAGCTGCGCGGAATCTTTTGGACAACCTTGCCAGACTTGGCGTCCGCGCTTCTGAATGGCAAAATCACAAATGGAAAACGGAATACTGTGAAAATGCTTCCAGGCTCCGTGCTTTTGTGCCTGGGACCAGTGCCAGGCCTGTTGGGATGGGCTTGCCCCGAGCAGCTTGGGTTAAGCTCAACTTCCTGCGGACTGATGTTGGGCGATTCCATTCGTCCATGCACAAATGGGGTCTTGCTCCTTCACCGAATTGCGAGTGTGGCGCCTCTGAGCAAACCGCAGACCATGTACTAACAGCGTGCCCTATACATCGGGCACCACATGGAGCACGAGGTCTGACGGTTTTGGATGACGAAACTCGATGCTGGCTTAATGACATCACTGCCAGCATCTGATCCAGGCAGTGCAGCAGTCTGGGGTAGTAAAAGGATAAACCCTCGGCCCCAGTCCTGTTTATGTCTGACCTGTAGTGGATACCCTTCAAACGACGACGACGACGACGACCACAGTGGCCGTGGGCTGTGCTAGAAATTACAAACAACACCAATAAATCTTTTCAACTGCAACCTGGAACAAAGTACAAACACAACACTACATCACTAATCCATGGAAGATCTTGAAAGCAGTGGAGGTGATGCAAAAGTCAGAATCAAGTTTGGCCTTATTAGAGGATTAAAGAATAGCTACTTCAATATCCACTTTAGAACTTTGTAAAAAATAATATTTAACTTTATTTTATATAAATACAAAACTGCACTTTTTTGTAAAGTTAAGTGCATTGACAACATGCTTATAGAAATAGCAATAGTTTTGTGCATTGACAACATGCTTATAGAAATAGCAATAGTTTGCAATAGTTCAAAAACAGGATCACTCAAGTCTTTATTTGAATGGCTGGAACAGAGAACCAGTAATGGATATAACTGAATTTGGGGATGTGCCTTTACACTAGATGAAATGTAAGCATTCATAATGAGTAGGCACAAAAAGTATTTTCTTTAAAAACCATTAATTGATTAATCTTTTTTGATTCATGAAGCATGCATGCACAAATAAAGTTGTGTGAAAATTGTTCAGAAAAATGACGTAAGCAATTAAAAAGTGAAATTCCATTTGAGGAAGGCTAAATGGAAATGCTGTAATTGCAGTGCACAAGCTCAGAGGGATAAAAAAATATAAGCATAAAAACATGTAATTTTATTCTTCCTTTATTTACAAAAAAATATTTTCAATAAATCAATTTAAATCCAAGCCAATGACATCAAACAACTAAATATTTCAAAATGTTACTAGATGATATTTTTTATATGCTGTATTGGCAATAAATACTTTTTTTAGTTAATGTACCTGGACCATAAAATTCATTATCATGATGAAAAAAACAATTATAATAACAATGTTTTGTAAAACTATTTTTACTCAATCAAAATTAATAAAATTTGGAATTATGATAGAATAAGTTAAATAGTTTACCAAAATAATACAAACTCACCTAAAAATAAAGTAGGCTATTGGTAATAGGTATTTAAAAAAATGTTATTGTTTTTGGCTTTAGTAAAATTGATTTAAAAAATTTAAATGAAAAACAACATATAATAGAAATGCATCCTTTGGCTTTAAAAACTTAAAAATTTATTACATTGCTACAAATTTAAGAGTGAAAAAAAAAACTGAACATAATTCAAAACAGATCTTGAGTTGATCACTAAGATTATGTCAAACAATGTTAACTCTTAATAAATGACTCTAAGAAATAATTAAAATTGTAGGACTTTAGTATAAGAGATCAGGGTAATCCTGTACTTTAGCGCGGTAATAAAAAAAGATGACTTTCATCAAAAAACGATGCTTCACGAATGCTTTTTGTTCGTCTACATAGCTTTCTACATTCCCACCTACCGTGCTAAAGTACAGAATTATCAAAGAATCTTTCAAGTAATAGTAACCATAGGAGCATCTGGGTTAGTTTTGCAAACAAAAATCGCTTATGGTGACTTCTTGATGAGACAAGTGCAACGCACGCCGCACTCACGAACAGCAAAAAACAAACCCGAGAATACTCTAATTTAAAAGCCACAGCAGTGAATCGTACAATTGCAACATTAAAAATTCAAATCAAAATAAAAAATTAAGAAAAATTGTAGCTGTTCACAGTATAAACTTGACAAGCACACAAACTAAAATATTCAATTACAATCCAATAATTTTTTAAATACCAAAGGGAAAGAATTACCGTCGTTTCTGTTCATTACATTCGATTTTGAATTTACAAACTAACTTTCTAGTCTCAACAGTTGGGAGAAAGGTGCTGCAGTCTCGGAAAGGAGAAAGGCACGATTGCACAAAATCAAAGAAGTGTGGTGCAATACAGTGTAATCTTGGAAAGGAGAAACGCACTATGTGCAATTACCCAGAAGAAACACTGTTACGCGCAACTTAGGTTATTTGAAAAGTTTTTATGTGTAAACAAATTCTTTTTGTTTACATAAAACCGGATGTTTGGTTTTGATAAAAGTTGCCTCGAATAGACACAGATGGAACGAGTTGCGTACGTGCCACAGCAAGAATTTTGAAACGTTTGTCGTTATAGTTTGCAGCACATTGCTCGTTATCAAGCAAGTGTTGTCCTATGGCAGAGTAACAATCCAGATTGTGATACCATAGTGAATAGTACAAAAATACCCATAGTGTAAACACTGAACAATGTCCAGTGTGTGTTTTAATGTGCTCATAAGAATAAAAGACACTTAAACATTTTTAATCAAAACAATCATTGCACAATAGTAGGACCATTAAACCTTTCCATTTTCAAACAACTGACTAAATTGTTTTCTCAAAAATGAATAAAGAAATCTTTTTGTAATACTGGTAGTTAAGAATTTGTGATCAAATTTAGGAAAAAAAGTTTGTTTAACTTATAAGCAGTCAATATACACTATTATTGTAAAACAGCCTCATGGCTTGTCATTGCATTTACCTAGAAGCTTGAGTAAATTTTATTAAGGTTAGTGCTTGTTTCATTGTCAGAGAAAAATTTTGAAACTTTTTTATAAACATTAAACAAAAATGTATTAAGAAAGTAAATATTTTTAATGAGGTTTACTTTAAAGTCAATGGCAATGAAGTCATCATAACATCAAATTTTCGGTCTTTAGCGTCTGCATTTGATAAAAAATTTTCAAAACTATTTCTATTATTGACACAGCACTTGCGCTGATAAAATACACAGTACAGTTACTTTTTAACAAAGCTCAATTAGTGCAATTATTGTTTATTGACAATGCTTGGAAAACTTCAATAGCTACCGTTCATAATATTAGTATTTTATATCTATAGAAGAAATCAGTTTATGTATCAATTTATAAATTAGTTTATTTTGATGCTATGTATCATTTAAAAGTGCTTTTTACTGTATTTTCAAGTAAAATAAAATTTCTCCAAATTACTTTTGGTTGTTTTTTTATATTTTTCACCCAAAATTTTCAACACCCATTTTACATTTTTATTAACATTTTCAAAAAAATTTTTTTAGTGTAAATATGTTTATTTATATGGATACCCTATATTTTTAAGGGCCTCATATAAATTTAAATTTTAAGGCCCCCCTACTTAGTTTACTTTAAATTTAGACAAAACTAAGTTCGGCAAGTTGTTAAGTTTTGCGTTTTATTAAATCATGATATAATTAGTTCTGACTAGGTCAGCCATTAGAAGATATGACAAAAACATAACGTATTTAAAATTGTTTTTCTAGGCTTTTTATTGCCATCTCTGCTCTATACATAATCGTATGAGCCGGAGGGGCAGGGGATAATTGCTTCTAATTTCTCATATATTTGGTCAAAATCTGAAATTTTCTGGCAGCGACAAGAAAAAAATTGAGCAGAACAAATTTTTTTGTGCGCCGAAAACGAACTACTATTGCAGGAGGAAATTTCCAAATGCAGAAATACGATTAAAATTTAAGGTGAAAACCACCTTATTGAGTGATCACTACTTTTTTGGGACCAAAATCGAAAAATCAGAAACGAATTTAAAATGAAAATCTTTTTTTTCTTGTTTAATATTCATTTTAATTTGGTAACGAAAGTAGTGAAATTGAATACGGATTCAAAGTGAAGAACTTTTTTTTTGGTTTTCACCATAAATTTGTGGCAAAATTTTTTCTTATATCCTTAAAGTGTTAAAACATCAAGATTTAGGCAAATGTCCACAAAATTTGGGCAAAACTCTATTGCGCCCAACATTTTCTCCGCTGGTACGACTATGACTATATAATTCTAACAAGCCTAAATTAAAAAGATTTATTAAAGGAAATAATTACATTATCAATCAATATATTAGCGATATCTTTCATCTAATAAAACATGTTTTTGATGAACATGATCTAGGTTTGAAATTAATTGATTCTATTTTTTTATTTTATCTGTATATTTATCCTCCTGACTCGCAGGAAAGCGACGGAGGCGCTAATACATAGGGTAGGCAATTACCCCGACCTGCTTCCGGAGATACCAAGATATTGCAGTCCGCTTGTAATTTTAATAAAGATATAACTAGTAATTTAGAACTGCTTGCCAGGACCACCAAGCAGGGGAATGTGCCGTAAAGTGTCTTTCCCAAGAACACAACAGAATGGAGCAAGTGGGTTTTGAACCGAGACTGTGTTGGTCACGAGCCCGGTGCCTTAACCACTCGACCACGCTGCCGACATAACAACACAACACAACCACTTTTTTGTAATGACGTTGCACGAGAACATTGATAAGGCTTTGTTGATCGTGTGGTTACCATGGATATATTGTAAAAATGCTTTTATTCAAAGTCTGTTTAGCAGATTGTACAAAATAATGTTATGCTTGTTTCTAACCAACCAATCTGTCACAGACTGTTTGGGAATCCTAAAGGACCAGTTGAACAAGGTAACCCAAATACCTGCGCTTAAACAAAGCTGTGTCTAAATTTTATTTTATTCCGGCTCAAGAAGTAGTTCGCTATGAACCTGAAGCTTTTATACAGTTGTCTTGAACCAAGCTCGGATTGATTCGTCCAAAACTCTTCTCCACAGACAAACAGAGACCACTGTCTCTAACTAAAACAAATGTATTATACAATTTACAACTCACAGCCGACGAAAATCCTCTTTTACGCTTTGCCACTGCAAAGCGAAATCAGCCGTACAGCTTAATTTGTCCAATGCAAATAACTCTATCTCAGTAGAACCAATCTCCAAACACTGGCGCAAAAACAATTACAACACTTGCCAATCCACGCAATACAATTAAAGGGTCCTTTTCCTACACTCTGCGGCCAAATTACCGCTCTCTGAAATTACTTTTACTTGAGTCGTCTCTCAAATCATCTCTCTCTCTTAACCCTATTAAGACTGGGGGGGGGGCTGATTGTGCCCGCGGTGTTAAATTACTGTGTGCTGCTCAAAAACTACTCGCAGGAATTTTTTCAAATTTTATGACTTTTCCTGATTTTTATTCATCTCAAAGTTGGTGCAATTTTTGAAAAAATCGATGAAGTAATTTTGGAGTTATTAATAGTTTGTTGACACCTAGTCACTAGTTTTTTGACTATTTCATAAAACGTGAGAAAAAAGCAGCCAAAAGCGAAAAAAAGGCAAAGTGTAATCTGTTTGTCAAAACAATTGAGACTGAGCGGTTCACTAACTATGTTTACTCAAACACTTTACGAGGCAATAAAACGCTTTCAATCTCATTTTCCCAGAGGAGTTGTTTTGGTTGTAAAAGCCGTAACTGTAGATTTAGATTTCTTTTCGTGTAAAATTTTTTAACAAATTCAAAAGAATCCCAAGCCCTTGATTTGGCTTTATCGTAAATGTTTATCTTACGATTAATTATACTCTTCAATACCTTTGGTATACTGTAATGCTTTGTGAAAAGGATAATTACTACTGTCGGAACTATTCAAGCTAAGGGCAAAAAAATAACAAATAAAATAAAGCAAGTGTGTAATAAAGATATTGGTTTCTATGAAGTTTTTTGGAACGAACCTCAATAAAATACCAAACTCAATTCTATTAACCCAAAAACCACAGGAAAGCGAAATATTTCAATCTTATCGACAATGCACCCAATTTTTTATAATTCTAAAAATCAAAAAAAGAAACCGGCTTTATACAAGCTATATGATTTCTTTTCGTGTGAAATTTTTTAAAAATTTGGAAAAAATCCTAAGCTTTTAATTTGGTTTTATTAAAAAAGGTTTCAATGTATTTTGTTTATTTATTTTTCTTTGTTAATTTTGTAATATTTAATTTGTTTGAACGAATTTTTTGACAAATTCACCAATATTAAGTCAATGTTTTTAAGCAATCTAGCAATATTATTTGAATATGCTGTAAAAAAATATTTTTTGACATTTTTGGCGGTCAAATGTACGAAAAGAAATCATACTTATTGATGCGCGTCAAATACTGGATTGATTATATAGGCTATTTTCTTTTGATGTACAAGTTATAAAGATCCTAAGATAATCTTGGCTCAATGCAATATCTTTTACACACCAAAGTGCAGGGACAAGTACAGATCCTTTTATTTTTTAATTAAAAATTATAAAAATACACATAATAACAAATCGGAGCATTTCGGTACGTACATTTTGACAACGAATTTTTTTATTTGGAGCCAGAAGCGCGAATCAAGGTTAATTATTGTTTCTGCCCAGCAATATTTTCCAAAAGAGGGGGAACGGAAGGCAAATAGTATCCTTTAAAATTTGCAAGTCAAAAACATTGCTTTAGACCTGTCTCTAACAATTATATTGTCTTGAATAAAATTAAATTCAACAAAAATTGTAAAATATCGATGTAGACAAGGAGTCAGCAATTCCTGTTTGGATAAGAGCGGCACAGCAAATAACAGTAAGTCAGAAAAGGGGTAAATTTCAAAAAAAGAATTTTATTGTTGAAAAACATTTTCAATAAACGTAAATTTTATTGTATTAGAGAAAAATTTTATTAAAAGCACGGTAAAGACCCCCAGAAAAAGGCAATGGTTTAGAAGTGGGGACACTGGAGGCAGATAGCGCCTTTTAAAATTTGCAAGATAGAAACATTATATTAGACCTGTTGTTATGTGAACTGATAAGGTAATGTGATTGGCTCTCAGAAATTGGTACGACGAAATACGATTGGTTCAATAGATTTTCTATACATCCCTATCATAGGATCGCGCGATGGTCACAGGATTGCACGAGGCACACTTGATCTGGAATTATGGGACCTCATGTGACTTTTTGTTATATAGACCGGGGTTGAAATCGGCAACTCACATCGGTCGTGACCAGTGGGCGACAGAGTCATTTGTTTTTAACCAGACTAGAAATCTGTTTGACATATGTAGAATAATTTAATTAATGTACGCTCCGTAATGTTGTAAATATCTAACAGATTTTGGTATATTTAGACAAAGGAATAATTGCATATGAAGCTTTTAACACCTTATTAACACCTCATTGACGTAATAAAACTAAACTGACTTTATGAATAAAATTCTTTGACTATTTGTAAAAGAAAGTGTTGAAAGTTTTTCCTTAGTTTTTTCGAGTAAGGTCACTCAGGATTTTATACGCGCTTGAAAAAACCAGATTACACCTGTTTCCAACAACTTATAAGTATTCTTGACAAAATTAAATTCAACAAAGATTGTAAAATATCGATTTAGACAAGGAGTCAGAAAATTTTTTTAGATAAGAACGGCTCAATAAATAACAGTAAGTTAAAAAAGGAATAAAGTTTTAAAAAATAACTTTTTTGTTGAAAAACAGTTTCAATAAACGTAAATTTTATCGTATTAAAAAAAATTTTTATTTAAAGCATAGAAACAAACCCGAGAAAAAGGGTTTTATGTTGAGTTTGAGAATAAAATTCTTATTTAGAACAAAGTGAAGAACAAACAAAAAGAAAAAATGGACTTGCATTCAAACTGTTTAGTCTTTTCAAGATAAAGGCACTTTTGGCTTATCAAATAAATGTAAGGAGCAAGGCCAAGCAACTAAAACATTAGTGCCGAATTTTACAACTTTTTTGATCTTCATTAGAATACTTCGTAAAGGTTTTTGTAATACTTTTACTTTGCGTTTATTGCAAATTCCTTTGTAATAAAAAAAGTTGTCTTTGGCTGCTCCCTTCAAGAAAAAATTTTTAGCGGCCTTGCTCAGAGCCACAAGTTGCAATTACAACGGCACAAAAATTGTGTACTATTTTATTTTCTTTTAGCTTATCTTAAAATTTCTTAATCAAGCTTTGAAGGTAGTGTTTTATTTTCTCATTATTACAATACAGCTTAGTTAATTTATTTTTTTAATTTTTCTTGATTTGTAAATTGTGTTTGATTATTTATATTATTAATGTAGAAAGCAAAATTATACCTTATAGTAGAAAGAAATATATTCTTTTTAACCTGGTTTAAGTTTTATTGGATTAGATTTCAATTTTTAAGTTTTTACTGAATTAAAAATGTCGCTAACAACTTATACGCTTGAAGAAGTAACCAAAAAAATTTTTGATGATTCTGATGGCGAAGATGATTTGCTTGATCTTGTGCCCGATTGTGACGTGGACAGCGAACAAAATTCCCAAGCATCTCTATTTACTGTCGCTGCTTTGGAAGATGAGACTCCGAATAATAATGCAAACAACGAAATTGAAGCTCTTCCGCGTAAACAAAGTCGTCTTGATCAGGATGCCAACAAAATAACTAGCATTAATACGGCTCTTTTAGAGGAGTATTACGAACCGATTGATCGTACTTCTGATGTAGAGCAGTATGAGGTCCTCACAAAAAAAGCGACCAAAGACCATCCAGAGGAAAAAATAAGGTGGACTAATATACCACTGGAAAGATTTGGTAGACAGGCTTCAAAGAATATCATACGAAATTCAAGTGGGGTAAAGCACGAATACAGAAACCGCTTAAAAATAAAGTCGTCGTGGGAATTGTTTTTTAGTTTGGACATTTTGACAATTATTGTTGATATGACAAATGAAAAAATTTCAAAATTAGAAATGAATTGCCTAAAAATATTTTAGACGACAACAAATACACTTTTTTACATTTAACTTCGGCGTTTGAAATGCTGGCTGTTATTGGGCTAATTTATTTGCGAGGATTACTTGGTCTTGCAAGTCATAGTATTGAAATCTTATTCAATAATCTTACTGGAAATCCTATATTTGGTGCGACCATGAGTAAAAATTGATTTAAATTTCTTCTTTCTCACATTTCTTTTGATGATGCGGGTGATAGACCAGAAAGGTGGAAATACGATAGATTTGCTGCTTTTCGCAAAATTTTTGAAATATTTAATTATAATTGTGGAAGGGTTGCTGTACCAGATGACTACCTAACATTGGACGAAACACTTTATCCTATGCGAAGTAAGCTATCATTCAAACAATTTAATCCTTCAAAACCGGCTAAATACGGAATGCTTTTTCGATCTATAAATTCATCAAGATTTCCGTTCACATACACAACATCTGTTTATGCTGGAAGACCGGTAAACTATCCATCAAATAACTGCAAGTTTTATGTTTACGGCGTTGAAGAAACAGTAAAAAGCCTGGTCAAAAATCTAGAAAAAAATGCGGATCTTGCCGGAAGAAATTTATCTTACGATCGATTATACACTTCAATACCTTTGGCAAAATGGCTTTTGGAACGGAAAATTACTACCATCGGAACTATTCAAGCTAATCGCAAAGGAATACCAAGTGAAATAAAGCAAGTGCATAATAGAGATAATGGTTCTTATAAAGTATTTTGGAACGAACCTGAAAAAAACATCAATCTTAATTCTTTTATTGTAAACTCTAAAACGACAGGAAAACGAAATATTTTAATTTTATCTACAATGCAACCAATTTTTGGGATTTCAAAAGATCAAAAAAAGAAACCGGCTTTATACAAGTTGTATGATTATACAAAAGGAGGTACAGACATTGTAGACCAAAAAATTAGTTTCTATTCGTGCAAAACCAAGTCTCGAAAATGGACCACAATTGCTTTTTCGTATTTGCTTGACACTTGTCGCATAAATGCAGCAAGTGTGTTTGCAATGAATAAACACACGGAGCCGCGAAAACAGAATTCGTTTGAAGTTGGCTTTAATCTTGTTTTAAAATTAGTAAAACCTTTCATCCAAAGAAGATCCAGGGAAGGTCTTAACAGTGAAATTCAACAAAAAATAAAGTTGGTACTTGGCGAAAACGTCGTCGAACCAAGTATTGATACAGCTTTCCTATCAATATTTCCTCCTCAATCAGAAAGAAAACGTCGTTGTGAAATATGTATAAAAGAAATATCAAATCCAGGAATGAAAAAAAAAAGAAAGATCAATTGCCCAAACTTATCAGTCAATGCCAAAACTGTGGAAAGGTAGTGTGCCAACGACATCGCTTTCAATTTTGTAATAATTGTCATTAACGTTAAATTTCTAAGCAGAACATCTTTTTACGTAAAGACTGCTTTTATCCAATAAACGCAACGATAAACTTTTTGATTGTTATTTCTATAATCAATGCTGCGTAACGGTTTTTCATTATTTGTTTGTAAGCTTTTTAATTTGCTGAATGCTGTCCAAAAAATACATATAAAAGGGAAATTGAGCGTTTCATTTATTAATAAAACCCACTAACTTTTTCTAAGTTAAAATATTTTGTTGATATTTTAATAATTGACAAATGTAAAGATTTTTTGATAAAGAGCATTAGTTTTTTGTTCTTAAAATTTTAATCCTTTTTGAATAATAAAGTTTAACAATTATTTATATTCCAACATATGATAATTAGTATGGTTTCCATAATATGTCAATTTTATCGGGGCTTCTCGGAGTATAGATAATATCAACCTCCAACAAAAAGCATAGATAAATTCACGGTAAATATTTTTCGCAATTTGTGTAAACGCTACGTAGTGTAAAGATGAATATAAAAGATTATAGTTTAATCTAGAATTGACCTTGTATTAAATTCAAAAGTCTAATAGCTACATAACTTTTAGTCAAAAGATACAAACAAATAAACCAAAATTATTTTTTAAATTTGTATTAATTTATATGCAATTTGCGTCGCGTTTTCGTGATGCTGGTAGTATTTGTGAGGAGCCAACATTGCGTAACCGGTCCAAAAATCCATATAGTTTGCATTACTCTTTTTGAAAAACCTCTAAATATTTTATTTAGAGCTCTATTTCTAATACGTTCACAACGCCGGTCAGAATTCAAAAGGGTTGTTTAGAAAAAAGTAGTAAAAGAAAAGAAAAAACATTCAAAATAATAATGATTTCTGTAAAATCAAAAAAAATTGATGTAATCAAAAACAATAAATTTTAACTAAATTAGTGAATTCGAAATATTCTTTTATAGTGAAAATAATTAAAGTGAGTCTTTTGCGACGTAAAACTAAAAACATAATTTTTTGTGTAATGATTTAACTTTTTTTTATGTTATTAAGCTTATTGCTCTTAATTGTTTACAAAAAAGAAATAATTTAAAAAAAATTCTAATAAATAACAAAGATCGAATGTAAACAATAATAAAACCAGCTTTTAGCACAATTTGCTGATCCAAAATTTCCTTCTCTGTAAACTGTAACAACTTCGTCAAGTGGCACTTCTAATTTTACGACTTAATGACCTTCGACAAACAGCCGAAGTTGTTAATTCTCTCAAATCGCTCTCTCGTTTTCATCCAATTTACGAAAATTGACTACCCTTTGAAAACTTGCTTTTTCAATACCAAATAATGTTTAAATGTAACATTTAAGTATCTATATTAAAAGAGTATAAAATTTCCTTTCTATACAAACTTGAATGACAATTCTATCGCTAGAAATTGCTGAGATATAAACAAACAAACAGCGCGGGCACATTCAACCCCCCCCCCAGTCGTACAAAATTTCCAAAACGCCCAGTCTGAATAGGGTTAATGCGATCGAGCAAGCGTATATATTTTATATAGACAAATGTCACATGACGACCAACTTACTCATATAAGCTACATGATGCGGGAATTAACTCGAATTTTCTAGAAAAAATGCTATCGTACACGAAAACGTTCCGGAATAAAGTTCAAACTCGGTCATGCGTTAAGAGAAAATAATTTGACGAAGCGCATTACGTCATTACTGTCTGGCGAAAGAAAGAAAGAAAAAAGAAGATGCATATGAACAATTGTGAGCAATTGCTGAGTCATAATAAAACTTTAAATTACTTTAAGACGGAGAACTGTATCGCCATAACTTAAAATTATTACGAATGAAGTGTGACACAATCTAAGAAAATAAGAATAACAATATTTTGCACCATGCCAAGATAACAGTTGGTTTCTCGAATCTTAGTATAATAACACTGTTTTTTTGACATTTAAAAACAACACTTATTTTTATAGCATTTAATTTGAAAACTATGCTTACGCAAAAGACGTTTTTAGAGTTTTATGTAATATGGTTTTTTTGCTTTTAAAAGTATCAATTATTTTGCAGCATCAAAATTCTCCATGCTTAACCATGGTGAGTCTCCAGAGTTTCATGTAATAACACGATTTTTTTACTTTAAAATCATTTACAAAGCAACAAAATTCTGCATCCTTACGCAAGGTCAGGTTTAGTAATAACACAGTTTTTTAGTTTTACAAGAAACATTTATTTTAAAACCAACTAGTAGTTTTTAGTGTCACGAAATTCTGGATTTTAAACTGAAGTAATTTTTTGGGAAAAGATTTAACACGATTTGTTAAACATCAAAATGTTTTGATCCGATTGTCTTGGTTGAAAACAATAAATTGTAAAGAAAAAGGAAAAGTATTGTTTTCATCAAGGGCGTCCAAATTTTTGAGCCCAGGGCGGTTGTTGCTGAACAAAAATATTTATGTGTCAAGTGAATGAAACACCGCCGTTGAATTCACAAGCGAAAATCTGTTTTCTTTTTTTTTGGTCTTTAGTTCGCGTAAAATTTTTTTTTTAAAAGCACAGTTAATTTACAATTTATTTTGTTTTTTTAGGGAACACAACTTTTTAGAAACAAAAATAATCCAATCCTAGTCAGATTTTGATTGAAGATCACTTTTCTAAGAGAACGCTGGATTTTAGGCACGAAAATTAAGAAATTACAGTCAAAGTGAAAACTTTTTTTTTTCTTTTTTTTAAAGTCACCGCTTTATTCCTTCTATTAACGAGCTTCCCGCTTTGCCCTTTCGGAAATATGGTATGCCTAGTAACATATTATTTATTTTATTTTTGTTTATTTTTCCTTTTTATCAATAATAGTATTAAATTGGATATCATCAACAACAGGACAAAGCAACTTTATTAATGCTCAATTCAGAAAACAGAAATTTTATTTTTAGAATAGTTTTTGTAATAAACGTTGATTACAAAAAGTTTTTTGGGATTTTCAAAAGCGGGAGAAATTGTCCCAAGGCTGCTGTTTTTGGGACAAAAAAGGGGCATTGGGGAAATGCGGTTGAGTCACCATGTTAAGGTGAACAACATTTTAAGAAGTTTTTTTAGGAAGGACATTACAAGGAGTTTTATAATTGATGAAACAAAAATTAAAAGTTTTTTTTACTTAAAAAAAGTTTGTTTAAATTAACTTTATCTCGCGGCAAACCTAGCGCCATCTTGCGACTCAACTTTTCCGCGGCACACCTACTTTTATTCAGTGCTTTGTTTGCGTACATTTTACTAATTTTGAATAAATACTGCACATAATTCATTTAATCGCATAAAAAAACTTGGAAATTGATTATGCAATTAACCGGATTCGTCAGTAAGATATTTCTAAATTTTAAGATTTCGCTTAGTTAGTGCATGTCCCAATATGTGCGCAAGAATAGGAAACGGATAATTGGTCAAATGAAAATTGATCGACTAAAAACTGTTCGACGGAAAATTGGTCGATAGGCATTTTGGTCGAGATGTAAACTTGTCTATAGGAAAATTGGTCGAAAAAATAAATTTGATTATTTTTTTGATAGCTTTTTTCCTTCGTTGGATTTTTTGCGGTGATTTCTAAAACTTCTTTTTAATCTAGATAAATATTTTTTAACGATAACCGGTAAGTTTTTAAAATCTTTGAATTATTTTTTGATGAATTTTAAAATAAGCTAACTAAAATTTAATTAAAAATCTAATGCATACTTGCAAAATACTGTTTTAAATTTATTTCTTTAAAAAATAATTTTCAACTAATTTTCCTATCGACAAGTTTTCATCTCCACCAAAATGCCTATTGACCAATTTTCTGTCGACCAATTTTCATTCGACCAAAATTCTTAGACCTCGCAAGTATTTATGTAAACGTTTTGCATTTGTTTACACAGTTGTAAGAATTTGATTTTTTTGCCAAATTAATAATTCCTTTAATTAAAGTAGACTTTGGTAAATTCGGATTTGATTTGACAAACAAATTATCTGAATTAGGCAAAGTCTGAATAATTCAAAGCTTTTTATTAAGAATTACAATAGTGAAGACCGGGTCTGGTTGTCATAAATTTCAAACTTTATAATCTAGCAAATATTTGGTTGATTTTCAAAAATTTTGTTTGCTTTTTTCTTTAGTTAAAGCCTTCGGCTATGACTTTAGAGTATTTTTTTGGTTTTTCAGCAACAATAAACATGTTTTTGGACGGTTTTAATACAGTCAAAAAAATTGTGACAACCTGGACAAATCTGTCCTGGTTGACATATCACAGCTATTTGTGAGTTGACACTCACTCAGTTGCTTCTAAATTGTGCTATACACCAAGACCAAACGAACAATTTATTGTTAAAAAACAATATAAAAATATTCTATACTTGTCAAGTAAAAATAGCACCGTATTTCTTATCCAGTTAGTTGTTTACAAAGATGTTTTATTTTTACTTAACGCTCGAGTGCCAGATACAATTAGATAAGATCAGAGTTACACTAGCTGTGTTCAAGGAAGAATAAGTAACCAAAATAGGCATGTAATCTGCACATTTAGTTGCACGAAACAGCTTGATTATTTTTTATAATGAAAAAATTAATCATTTTTACGCTCATCTTGAACAAGTTACACTGAGGTATTAATTTCTCTTTGGTTCTCCATTGGTATCACAGTTATGACACACATAACTTTGAGAAAAAGAAATGCAATTTTCATGTTCCCAATTTTCGCATAAGAAACACTGCACCCAAATCTCTTTTGACGTGCTATTGGAATAGGAGTCCATACATACCAAGCAATACCATTTTTGTTTAGCAAGGGCAGTTGGTTTTCTCTTCTCTTTTTGTCTTGTGGGCGAACTATTTTTATAAAACAAACTGTATTGTATATTCTTAGGTAATCGCACCTTTTTTGCTGGACTTTGCTTTGTGCGATTGTTGTTTTAACTGGGGTGTCAGTCAGGATTTCTGACTTTCGTTTTCGCGACCTTTTTCTTTTGTTAGTTTTATGCGGTTGAGCTTTTGGAAACGGACGAACTTGAACTTTCTGATTTGCTAAACAACGGACTGCTCAGGGCTTTCGATCCTTGCTTGGAAGGATTTACAGCTGCATCTGATGATGTAGAACAGGGTGGTCCAACTTCTGCACTCTTGTGGGCCACTTTTCAAAATTATTCGAGTTTGCGGGCCTCAGCCGGCTAAAAACACCTATTTTTGTCCCAAAATCAGAGTTCTCTAAAAAAAAAAAAAAGGTCTTCACTTGGAATCGGTCTGCAAAATTCCTATTTTCGTCCCAAAATCAGGGTGTTCTCTAAAAAAAAAAAAAAAACGTCTTCAATTGGAATCGATCTACGAAGTTCCTTTTTCGTCCCAAAATCATAGCGTTCTTCAAAAAAAAGTTGCCGCTGCTTGTAATCGACAAGACTTGTGCAAAATTGTTCCATTTATTCGAGTTTGCTTGCTTGCGTGCAAAATTGTTCCAACTACGGGCCCGCGGGCCCGTAGTTGGACCACGCTGATGTAGAAGGTTGCTGTTCTCTATCAGCAGCAGTGCTATTTGCAATCTCGTTATTTTCTTAACTATCGTCATTTCCAAAGAGCCAATCTTTCAATAAGTTTTCCAAAGTCTTGTTGGAAGTCGTTCCTGCTTTTCCAGCTGCTGGCAATAATAGGTCATGATCAGTTACATATCCTGGTAAAACGTTTGAGTCGGAAAATATTTGGCTGTTAAAAGGATATGTCCCGGTCAATTTAAAGCCTGCTTGAATATTTGATGGCGTTACTGCACTTGTATATGCAATTGCAACCAAAGCTGGCAAATTTTCCTTTACCGTTTTTTATTTCGCTGGCATCTAGTCATGGCGACCAAATGTTTTTGTAATGCATTTATATATTTTGTTTTGCTTGACTTTTCGTGTCTTGGTCGTAGACAAAAAAAATAAATAAATCTAAATCTAAATCTGCCATTTATCAGCCGCTATATTAAAATATTTTTTAAATGGTCCCTATATAGATCAATCCAGCGGTTGCAAACATGAATACAGTGCGGCGGAAATAAAAGCATTACAATGCCATTTTCTTTAGGGAAGTCTAATTCTTCAATCCATATATGCGATTCGCGATTATCTAGTAAAAGAAGGCAAGGTTTTTTATGGATGCAGCAAATATGTTCAACAAAGTGCTTTAAAAAGTCCAAAAAATGCTCTTCTGTCATCCATCCAGATGAATTCGCATCTCCTTTGCTTCCAGGTGGTGCTCCATTAAGGAAATGCCTTTGAAATTTTGCTCGGGGGAAAATAAGCTAAGGAGGAATAGAATTTCCACTTGCTGATATGGTGCCTACTACAGTAATAAGTGTGCCTCGCTCGGCCGATGTTATAGCGCCTATTTGCTTTGTTCCACGTGTTCCAATAATTCTATCAGGCTAACGAACATTAGTTACGCCTGTTTCGTCCATGTTTCAAATGTCCAAAGGCTGAAAATTATACCTATTTAAAACTAATTTCAAATTTTGGAAAAAAGAATTAACATTGTTTTTGTTAAAGCTACTTGCCCTAGCTAATCTTGAAATTTCTGGAGTACGGAGCGGCAATTGGCAGTTCTTTTTAAAAAAGATGTAAGCCGATCTGGACCAGCTTGCTGTTTGTCATACCAACTTTTTGATATTTCTATACGGTTAACTTTAGCAAATCTGTAAGCAACTTTTTGGCATTCCTTTGGTGTAAATCCAAAATAAATATCCGATGCTTTTAAAAAACATTCGATAATCATTATTTTTTGTGCATCTGTAAACACTTACCTCTTTCTGGTGCACCCCACAGTTGTTGTTGAAAATGAATTTTCTCCTTTAATTTGTTTGTTAAAATTTTTTTTTATATAATATATATATATATATATATAACTTTCCTATACAGTAAAAAGAAAACATAATATTCTCACTGAAAATTAAAAATATTTTTACAATTATTAGTTTCATGCATGTTAAATTTTGGAGTTACTCTTGGTTGGCCCATATCTCAAAAGCAAACCAGAAAAAACAATCATTTATTTTTGGACAAAACTTCATTTGATATCTCAAATCTCCCAAGCTGTAAATATGCTTCAACGTTTCTCAATAAAGCGAACACTATTTTAATAGCAAAGACGGAGCGCAAAAGTTTAACAATTTTTTGCTACCAACGTTAAAAAGTGGGTATTTCAAAGTAGGCTTACACTTATTTCAATAAATCAGTGTCCAATTTCTGCTTTTAATCTTTACATTAATAAAACAGCTGTTAGGCATATTAGGGTTATATAAATTTAACATTTCAACATAACGTGAATAACTACATTCCGAAAAACACACCAAAACAAGGTAATTAAGCAGTTTGTTTAGCATGGGATTGGTTGTCACAGTTTGACAACCTTCAACTATTTTTTTGTGATAACCTGTACAGACTTGCCATCTTGAATTCGACTAAACCTAATTCAAAAACTGTACTACCAGCTAAATAAAGACTTGTTTTACAAAAGTGCCAATGCTTTTACGCCTCCAACGACATATAGATGTTGATAATACGTCTATTCTAATTGCTTCTATTCTTTCGTGAACAAAAACCAAAAAATTTTGAATTTTTAGCAAAAATTAGTATTTGAAATTTTTAAACTTAATTTAAACTGTGCTTACTCAATCAAAGTCAAACTACATGTGGCAAACAAAAAGGTAAAGACACGTGGTTTAACATTAAAGTGATTATTGCACAAAGTTGCGAAATACTCAAAAAATTGACTGTGACAACCAGGACAGTAGACAACCAGACCCGGTCTCCCCTATATTGGAAATCACTTGTAATTTCAGTTTAATCCGAGTTAAACGAAATTTCGCATTAACCGAATCCGGATAAACCGAAGTTACTCCATTTGCTTACGGCTTTCGCGCACCGCACAGAAATTTGACGAGGGCCGCAGCTTGCCCACCGCTGCTGTACAGGCCTTGAAATTCTGCCGGCTGTTTAGTGTTGCTATAGTTTTTAGATAGAAGCTTAGTTTAGTGACCTACAAGTATTTTCTAACTTTTTTCTTTATCACATAAACTTTCGTTTCATTCCTAATAGAAAAACGGCCTTTTTTGCTAATCAAAATAACTTCGATTTGCGTAAAAATGTTGACTCGGCACAATGGAGTAAAAATGTTTTACTTACTTTTTTGTAACAATTATGCCTTAAAAATTCTGTGGTTTATCATTTTTTGCTTGACTTTTGCAGTCAAACAAAAACTTTTAGTTTTACGTGTTTTTATTCTTCATCAACTACAGCAGTGCTTCTCAATCTTTTTTCTACCAACCCACATCTTAAGTGGAAATAAAGATAAAAATTTTGGCAACCTAATTTTTTTACAGACTTTATTGCAAGAATAAACTAAACACAAGACAATTTAACATTTTCATTTTTTTATTTTATTTTATTTCTACATTGGTAAGTTCAGGTGATAGGTCTGATGATAATTCTATTATTCATGAATTATATATCTTCCTGACTTGCAAGTTAATGGCGGATTTGTTAAAAACACATTATCATTTGTTAAAATTGATTCTATTTATATTCTATTTTTTGATTCTATTTATATAAGGATTTGTTAAAATTGATTTTATTTTAATAAGGTTTATAAGGATAATTTTAGTTGGTCAATTACTCTGTAGTTTAATGTTTAAGGGTGGTTTATAAAGTAATGCCTTCTATCTTCTAACTCAAAAAGTTAAAGAAATAGAAAAACGAAAGCGGCATCACAAAATCAAGCACACATTATGTTTAAGAATTTTATATTTTTACGTAATCACAATCATTTTCAATGCATTTTTTCCAACGATGTGCGAGAACCTGTATACCCTGCTGGTAAAACTCTCTTCCAGTTGTGGCAGTCCATTTTTGACTGCGTCTATGACAGCATTGTTGTCAACAAAATGTTGTCCCCGCAATCTTTCTTTTAGAGGCTTAAGCAGATAAAAATATAGTAGTGCAAGGTCAGAGCTATATGGCGGATGAGCTAGCACTGTCCAGCAAAACTTGGTCACACATTCTGTAGTCTTGAGCTCGCGTGTGATCTAGCTTTGTCATGTTACAAGAAGGATGCTTTCTTCTCTAATCTAGTGCGGGCAATTTTAACCTTCAGTTTGATCAATGTTTTAATGTAACGTTTAGAATTGACAGTTGCTCCTGGTTCCAAGAAATCCAAGAGTATAATGCTCTGTGCATCCTAGAAGACGATACAGATCATTCTGCCTGCTGAGCGCTGTGACTTGAAGTTTTTTTGTTGATAAGAATGTAAGTGGTGCAATTCCATTGACTGTTGCTTAGCTTCCGGTTCGTAGTAGTGACATCAAGTTTCATCACCAGTGACAATTTGATCAAAGAAGGCATCGCCTTCAGCTTCATATCGTTTGGATAACTCCTGACTGACAACCACCCGGTGGTCTTTTTGCTCCGGAGTAAGCATTGTGGCACCCATGTTGCACACCTTCTGCTTTACCCCAGAGAGGATAATAACTTTTCCACCGCACCCAAGCTCACTACCAACTCTTTTCTCCTTTAATTCACTGTTATCCGTCGGTTGGACTTGATGAGATTATGAAGGCGTGATTCATTTTCTTCATTGGTGGCTGTGCTTGGGCGCCCAGAGTGAGGTTTGTTGCTCACATCTTTGTCATCACTTTGAAAGCAACAAACCCATCTTCTAATCGTGCTGACATAGCCAGTATTCTGATATAAAAGCAAAAAGTGGTAAATATTTTTGTCGTTGCAATTTATAACTGCAAGTAATAACTTTTTTTAGGCATATTCACTTAATTAGCGCCCTAAGCAGTCTCCAATCCATTGTTTATGCAAATCATCGCAAGCAAAAACAACGATAAAGGGTTTTGTTTTAGAAATAAGTTAGCTACCATGAGTTCATCAATAACAATTGATGTAACATTGGAACTATGCGTACGGAACATATTATGGCACAATACTAGCCCAACAGACGCATTGGATGCTTAACGCAGATCGGTTATGCTCACAAAAAAAGTTAGAATTCTTTATTTAAAAAGTCAGAAATCAGGTCGTTAATCTAACTGGGTAAGGTGAGATAAGGATGCTTGCCATGGTTAGGCTGAGTTAGACACACCAGTTTAGTTCGCAAGATTATGGTGTCTAAGTCAAAATTGCACAAATTCAACTCTTCAAAAAATTGTCTGCATCTACGGCCTCCAAATAAGTGACTCCGACTTCAGCCGTTTTACAAACAAAAATTGTTATTTTTAAATTGTTTAAAAATTTAGCTGGTAAAGTGAACTTACCTGATGTAGGGCTTGGCTTTCGGTTAAAAAAACTTATTCTTATTTTTTTATTTATTTGCAATCAATTTTAATTAATATTTATATATACTATTATATTACATGAGACAATATACAACTATGCATATTGTCTATCTAAATTTTAAAAATTGAAATGATGGCTGAAAATGGTACATAGCCAAACAAGAGAATCACAAAAGACAATAAAAACATGAAAATGAAATTATCTGTTTCTGTTGTAAATACTTTACAAACAAAGCATTGTGCATCTACCAGTTTTGGTGTTAGGGGTAAAAAAATCGCAAGTACTATCGTAGCTATTTCACTTTTGAATTTACTTAGACTGACAATAAAGAATGCCCCGACGAACTTTGCTTACTTTGCAACAAAACATTTTCTAATATTTCTTTGGCCCCAGCTAAATTTAAAAACAGCTTGAAGCAAGCCACCAGTCATATCAAAATAAAAACATTGCTTTTTTTAAACGAAAAGTGCAATTCTTTGAAAATTCTAGATATTTCATGATAAAAAAGTTTAAAACTAAACAAGAAAATGCAACAGCTGCATCGTACAAAGCTATTTATCGCATAGCTCTGGTCGGTGAGACACACACCAATTGCTCATAAAATCTGTCATGACTAATCTTGCATTATATGTTCTTGATAAAGAGTCCGTTGAAAAACTGAAATCGGTTTCCTTTTCCAACAACGCGGTAGCAAGGAGAATCGAGGACATTGCGAGTAATATAGAGACACAGCTTATTTCCAGAATACGTGACTGCGATGCTTACGCATTGCAATTAGACAAATCAACAAATGTAGCTAGATGGGCAATTTTATTTGTATTCGTGCGGTATGCTTTTGATAAAGGAATTAAAGATGATTTGTTGCTTTGCAAGAATTTAAATTTGCGCAGCATAGGGAATGATGTATTCAAATGTCATTGATGATTTCATGAAAGCACACGATATTAGTTAGGAAAAATACATTTCGGTTTGCAGTGATGGAGCAAAGTCCTTTATAACACCGATCCCTTTATTTCTCGTCAAGTCTGTTAAGTAAAACTATCGCAGCCAAACTCAAGTCGTGTCTCTCGAGAGATTGCAGAGTCGTCTCGAGATACTCCGCATCCCAACACGGAACAAAGTTGTTTTGCGACCGCGTAGAGTAGTCTTTTTTGGCTGCTTTTCTGATGACGTTGCAAAAGTCCTTGTACGCCGCGTCCACATCAGGTGATTTCGGCGGCAATAAAGTTTTTGCAAATTTGTTCGTCAAAGCAATGCAGTGACTTTATTTCGCGCTGCAAAAGTTTAATTGCTTAACAGGCATGCTTCGCTCTGGCAAACAAACATTGGTGGAGCAAAAAGCAAGGTTTTTGTTGTAATTTCGGAAACTTTTTGTGTTTGATGTAAAGGTTTTTAATGGGAAAACAATTTTTTAAGATCACGTATTTTTTCTACTTTTTACTTAAATCAAACCAACTTATATAAAGTCCCTAACGTCTGATCTTGTCACTCCAAAGTCTCGTCTTGTCTCGGTCTCAAAGCTTCGTTTCTTGAGTCCTGCTCTGATTAATCAAACAAAGTTAGGTTTCTTGGGGTGTCGGACTAATTAAAAGGCAGATTCACTCCAGCTGGGCGCTAGCATGTATAGATGCTCGGTGAAATACTTGGAATTTAGGGTTAAAATCTCATCATGCATTTCAGATTTTTTATATTCATGATAAACTACAACCACAGTTTTAATTACAACAACAATTTACTTAAAATATTTTAGGTTTCATAAAATCAAAGGTTTTCTCAGCAATCTCTATCAATTTCAACCGAAAAAAACCAGTAAAACTAGGCTACTCTTTATTATTGTTTCCTGAATTCGTTTTTATAAAGAAAAGAACCAAAAAAAAACTTGAATAAATGCGCAACACAAATATATTCGTGAAATAAACATTTAGATTAAACTGGATACCTCGAAATAAAAAGACGAAGAAACAAACGCATTCATTTTACTACAATACGGCAGCGTGGTCGAGTGGCTAAAGCGCCGTGATTGTGATCCATATAGTCTTGGTTTTAAACCATTTTGTTGTGTCCATTTTGTTGTGTCCTTGGGAAAGACACTTTACGGCACTTTCCCCTGCCTGGTGGTCTTGGCAAGCAGTTAAATATTTTAATTATAGGCTATTTGTATAAAACTAGAAAATCAAATAAAAAGTTTTAAGCGGACAGCAATATCTTGGCATCTGCGAAAGCAGGTCGGAGTAATTACTTGCCATAAGTATAGCGCCTCTGATGCTTTCCACCAAGTCAGGAAAATGAATATAAAGTTAAAGTAAAAATGAAAAACATAAACATATATCATTAAACTATGTTAGTTTAGCACATCATACTAACCCGAGAAACACAAAATTTGGGAGTGTGGATATAAGACAATAGAAAATGTTTTGCTAAATAAGACAATAGAAAATTGACATTAAAAAATTCCCATATTTTTAATCAAATTCAGGAATTGATTTTGCGATATCTGATCTTTTTTGGTGATGTAATTAATCTTTAAAAATATTGCTTTGGAATCATTATATAACGTTAAAAAAATTGGATCATGTAAAAAATACACCCCCAGGGGTGTATTTTTTACATGTGTAATTTTGGGGGTGTATTTTTTACAAGTGTAATTTTTACTTTATAATTTTTGAAAAGTTTTTTAAGGATGTTGGGTAGGTTTTCTAAACTTAATTTATTTTTAAAAAAATTTTCCATGTCAGGTACCTTTTATGAACAAAGGTTAGGGTTAGGGTTATCTTCTCTTCTCTTGTTTTTACATCAAAAAACAAGAGAAGATGCAAAAACATGAAAGGAATAAAAAGAGAATTTCTGCAAGACTACTTAAATGAATACATGTGGCGAGATAACATTGTAGAAGATTGTTTCGAGAAAACATTGGAACTAATAAGAGATTTTTATGAATAAAAATATCTTTGTGTTATAATTTATTAAGTTTATTCTGGGGGTGTAGTTTTTACATGTGTAATTTTAGGGGTGTAGTTTTTACATGTGTAATTTTGGAAGTGTATTTTTTACATGATCCAAAAAATTTTCTAGTAAAAAAGCAAAATTTTTTTATCTCTTTGTATGGCTAACACTTGATTTGTATAAATGAAAAAGTAAAAATGCGACAGCGGAGAAAAACTCAAAACCGCATCAAAATCGTAACAGATTTTTGTAGAAAATTAACAAATTAAAAATCTTACAAACGTAGGTCACGACAACAAAGACGAAATAAATGATCACTTGGACCCCAATTTCTCCAACTATTCAATTTTCAATTTTCTCCAACTCAACTCTGGTTAAGCGTCTTTGGCCTTGCACTGTTTGCATTAAGCTATGGTCAAGATTAATCGTGATCTGCCTCAACAGCTTTGCCCTCCTCACGGTCAAACCGGACTCAGTTTCTTTTAAATAAAACAAATAGCTGTGAAGATTGTTCCAGTTTATGTCGCACGATGGCGTCACATCATCAGGTGTTTTTGACGATTCCGAAAAAACATTTTTTCTGGATCAAAAAAATAAGTTACGTTTGTCATAACGAAATAAAATTATTTTTAACTTGATCATCAAAACACGATTTCTCCGAATAAAATTGTTTGAAAAAAAAAACTGTCACATTCTATTATGATGAAGCAGCTAAAAAAAAAAATTATTAACATCAATGTTAACATCCCGGGAAAGACAGTGCGCAGTCAAACGTAGAAAAACAAGTTGGAGGCCACAAAAAATTTAAATTCAGAAATTGGGTTGCCTCAAGCTTCCCAAATTTTAAAGTTTAAGATAAATCAATAAAAAAATTCGTTTTGGGATGCTATCTTAGCAATGCCTTTAGCCCAAAAGATTAATTTCATTAACACTTATCACAAATAAAAAAAGCTCTTAAAAAATAAGTTTCTTAGGAAATGTTTTGGAAACTTTTTGGTAATATTTTTCAACTTAATATCGCTTTAAACAAAGTCGATTTTATCGGAGCCATAAGCTTTTCGTGACGCTCTCATCAGTGGCAATTGCGTTAAAATGGGACGAACCAGAGAAAATCAAGGTATACTCTGGTTCGTCCCATTTTGACGTGATTGCCACTGATGAGAGCGTCACGAAAAGCTTAAGGCTCCGATAAAATCGACTTTGTTTAAAGCGATATTAAAATTCTGTACCACAAAGAAGCTCTTTACGTATTTTTCAACTTACGTAAATATATCAAAAAGATAAACTTCATTGCTGATCTGATCTCCTTCTTTATTAATGTTACTGCATTCCTCTACCATTTGAAGTATGTAGCTTATTCCGTACGGCCATTGGTCGGTAAGTATTACCCACGTGACCAAGTTACAAGCCATTTGCTTTGTTTTTGAGAATTTGCTTTGTTTTTGAGAAACATGTTTTTGAGAACCTGTTTTTTTTTCCTCCTTGTTGTTTACATCACGACGAGAAGTTGCAATTTTTTTCAGAAGTTCATCTTTTTCTCTCTGAAAAAATTGTTATCAGAGCCTAGGTTAGTAAAAAGATAAACCGTCGTTTCTGTTTTGCTTTGAACAAGTCCAGAACAAATTTTTTAAATCGGAGAAGACGGAGAAAAACAAACAAAAAATTGTATTGAACAACCTTATTTTATTGTTAACATTGAAAATTTAAGTGGTTCATCGGGAACTTTAACAGAATGAAATGACAAAGCCAAATAAAAATGTTGACTGAAAAAAATTTTTGTAAAAATATTAAAATCTTAAATTGTTTGTATAGAATTTGAAATAGAAGTAATTTTTGTCTTTCAGTATTTTCTCGTAGCCTGAGATGCTGTTATTCTTCTCAAATATGACAGACCGAACCTGCCGGACGTAAGAGTATCTATCCATTCCGAAGTTCAGCGAGGGTCTGCTATCGGCAAACGTCCTTTTCCGAACCGGGCAATGTCTGGAAAAAATGCCCTTTTACAGGACACATTGTTAACAAGTTCCGATGACCCATTATTCTTCAGCTGAACATCGAAGGCCTCACTGCAAGCAAGATAAACGTTCTTCAGTACCTTGCTCTGCAGTCTGAGGCACTAGTCATTCTACTACAGGAGACCCACTGCACTGATGCAGAAAAGTTGGTACTTCCAGACTATCAACTACCTGGGTCTTCTCAACCAGGAAGCTTGGCTTGCCACGTTTGTCCACAAGTGACTGAGGTACATGGTTTGGACCAATTTTCACCGACATCGGAGGTCGAGTGGTAGTGCGTGGACGTTAATGGTTGTAAAATAGTTAATGTCTACAAACCACCACCGCCGCGATTGCAACCCCTGGATCTCCTAGTGTTTCCTCACCCCTGTTTTTATGCTGGCGATTTTAACTGTCGCCATGCTGATTGGGTTTACGATAATAAGAGTCCGTACGGTGAGTGCTTGGCTGGCTGGAAAAGTATTAATAACCTTGCTTTCCTATACAATGCCAAAAATGCCGCCAGTTTTTATTCCGGCCGCCACTTTATTTTTCACACTCTAGCCAAAACCATATAGTATTTTGAACAACCTTACGGGTAGCTCACGACACTCTCCTTGTCACTGTTTTGCCTCAGCTAATGTTATTGCATTTCAGTCAGTCAGATATTAGAAATACGAGGCTGTTGATCACAAGTCATCTTGACTTGTCTCTCAAGAAGTGTCTGACTTTAAAGGGCCACAACAGCAGACCCAGTAAATATCTCTGACACTTTCTCATAGAGAGAATTTACTGCGGCCCTTCAACACTTAAAAGCAGGTAAAGCTCCGGGACCTGATTCCATCTGCCCAGACTTATAATCCATACTACAGCTGCTTTGAAGTTCTGGTTACGTGACTTTGTTTTTTCCTGCTTAGCCGACTCAAAATTACCAAGATCTGGAGAAGAGCGCTTATAGTTGTCATCAAAAAGCCAATGAAGCCCGTGGGGGACCCGAAGAGTTATTAACCAATATCTGCTCTGTGTATCCCACAAGATCCTCGAGAGGCTTATCTGCGCCCGCGTCGAGCCATTAATCGATCCCTAAAGAGTAGGCTGGGTTTTGACGCGGGAATTCAACCGTAGATCAAGTTGTTCTACTGACTCAGAACATCGAGGATTTTTTTGAGGCTAAAAAGAAGGCCGCTATTGTATTTGTCGATTTGACAACTGTTTAACTCTATCTGGTACCTTGGCCTTACCTGCAAGCTGCTGAGACTTCTGCCGGATAAGCACATGGTCAAAATGATCATGAAGCTTGTCTGAAACCAAAGTTTCACTCTTACTACCGGTGACAGCAAGCAAAGCAGGTTACGCCGTCTAAAAAACGGCGTTCCTCAGGGATCGGTCTTGTCTCCCCTCCTATTTAACATCTATATGTACGATCTGCTTTCCATGATTTCCAGAAAATTTGCTTATGCTAATAATTTAGCATTGTTACACTCTTCTGGAAACTGGAAGGACTTGGAGGAAACTTTAAGCCAAGACATGTCTGCACTTTCAGCGTATCTCCAGATTTGGAGGTTGAAGCTCAGTCACACTAAGACAGTGACGGCAGCCTTTCACTTAAGTAACCGAGAGACCAAACGTGAGATAAAAGTCTACAACAATAATAGACATTTACCGTTCTGTCCAATCCCTACTTATCTTGGGGTAAAACTGGATAGATCGCTCACGTTTCGTCAACATCTCGTGGCATTGTGCAAAAAAATATCCTCGCACGTCACACTGCTGAGGCAACTCGTAGGCTCGGAATCGGGTGCTGGTGCCAAAACACTACGCACAGCTGCCCTATCTCTTGTCTACTCAGCAGTTAAGTAATGCGCATCAGTCTGGTGTCACAGCGCTTACACTCACCTCCTAGACAGTGTCCTGAATGACCGACGCCTTGCGCATAGTCACTGGATGCCTGTGTCCCACTCCAACGGACCACTTTTTAATACTCTCAGGCATCAAGCCAGCTGAGCTTCGATTACTGCGAGTGACACTCTCCTTGGTTTACCGTGGATCTTTGAGTCCTGATCATATCTTGTATTGTCTTTTAAGTGGACCCTCAGATGCTCGTCAGGAGATACTAAGATCAAGACCCCCACTTGTGCCAGCTGCGCGGGATCTTTTAAACAACCTTGCCAGACTTGGCATCTGCACTTTAAAATGGATAAACCATAAATGGATTGCAAAGTACTGTGAAAATACTTCCAGGATCCGTGTTTTTATATCCAGGACCGGTGCCAAGCCTGTTGGGATGAGTTTGATCCGAACAGGTTGGGTTAAGCTCGACTGCATGAGGACTGGTGTTGGACGATTCCATTCGTTCATGCACAAATGGGGTCTCGCTCCTTCACTGAATTGCGAGTGCGGCGCCGCTAAATAAACCATAGACCACGTTCTAATACCTTGCCTCATACATCGAGCACCACATGGAGCACGAGGTCTGACGGTTTTGGATGACGAAACTCGATGCTGGCTTCACAACATCACTGCCAGCATCTGATCTGGGCAGTACAGCAACCTGAGGTAGTAAAAGATAAACCCACGGCCCCAGTTCTCTTTGTGTCTGACCCGGAGTAAATGCTCTTCTAAACGATGACGACAACAAGTGCTGAAAATACCTTTACTTTTTACAGAAAAATACGCTAATTTCCAAATAGATATTCCTCGAAAAACAGAAACGTGATTATGTTATCACTTTAAATCTCATAGTGGTTTTAATTGATTTTCCTTTTCTGAACCAAAGTTTGATTTTTTGTATTGTTTTTTTATGTAAGTAAAACTAAAAACTCGTTCCGGAACGCGGTTCCAATACTAATTTTTTACTGTAACAATTTTCCAAACTTCTGCTTTCATAACTGATAAATAAGATCAAATATTAAAGATGGGGCTTTCTTTGTCGAGGCAACAGGGCATCCACTACTAGTCAGAATAAACAGCACTGGGGCCTAACGTTTGTCCTTTTACTACACCAGGCTGCTGTACGTACACCCAGGATCAGATGCTTGCAGTGACGGCGTTGAGCCAGCATCGGGTTTTGTCATCAGAGCTCTCAGCAGCAAAAGCACTATTTGGAGCAAGATCCTTTGAAACTTTGGGTCATTTCAACAAGCCTTGTACTGCTATGGAATTGAAAGCACGAAGCCTTGATGTACACTCACAATACTCAGTGTTTCATTTATAATTTGTCATTGGACAGCGCGGATGCCTAGTTGGGCACAATTGTTGAATAATTTTTGTCCAACTGGCACAAACAGGCATTTAAATTGCAATCTTTTTAAAAGATATTCTTAATAAACTAGGCAGTTTATGGTCAGGGTCCAGAGTACAACGGTTAGACAAAAAGATTGTCGCTCCTAGTTGGCAAAGCTTAGTTGGCTGGATGCTTGAATGAATAGGTTGGTGAAGTTGGTAAGTGGTAAGGAAGAATTTGTTGGAGTGGGACGCGGCCATTCAGACTATACGCAAGAAGTCATTCAAAAAACTGTATATGAAATGAGTGTGCGCGACAATAAAGTCTATGAAGTAAGTGAAGTGAGCAGCAACAGGTTGTCAAGCAGTATTCGCCTGTCAAGTAGGCCAGAGATAGAAAAGCTGTAAGCAATGTTTTCTAGAACTCATCATGAGCCTGCAAGTTGCCTCAAGCAATGTGACGTGCGAAAATAGTTTTACTTTAAAATAAGTCGGACAGAATAATAAAAATCTATGAACTTTGCAAATTTGTAGCTCGTGTTTGTCCTTTCAATTGCTTAAAAGAAAGTATTGTGCTACTGAGCGTCAACCCTACAAGTCCCTTGCACAGTCTTTAAAATAGTGCAACAATGCCAGATTGTCAACACAAGCAGATGTTTTTGAAATTCTGGAAGACAAACGTATGGACAGATGTCAAAAAGGAGGAGCCAAGACCGATCTCTAAGAAACGGTTCTTTGCAGAAGGCGGAGCCTGCTTTGCTTGCTATCACCGGTAGTAAAGGCAAAACATTGATTTTAAACAAGTTCCACGATCATCCAACCAAGTGCGTATCCGGCAGAAGTCTCAGCAGCTTGCAGGAAAGACCTCGATACCAGACAGTGTCATATGTTGCTGTCAGATTCACATGTATGTCACCTTTCTGCTTCGTTTCAAAAGTATCAATATCTTTTATTTCATTTCCGCCGTAAAAAAATTAAACATTTTCAAAGTAGAACGCAGAGCAGAAAGAAAAGAAGCAGCAAAACGATAAACATTATGGCGTGCGGTCAAGTTAAAAACAAAATTTTGAAAATAATTGTGACTCGTTGCTACACCAACAAAGATTCCTCGATGTTCTGTGTCAACAGAACGACTTGATTTACGGTTAACTTTCCTTGTCGAAACTCACCCTGCTCCCAAGGGAGAAATCGATCAATAGACGTTGACAACGACGAATAGATCGATACCTATCTCGACGCTGTGGTAGATAAGTTTCTCGGGAGTCTCGTAGGGGACACAGAGCAGAAATATTTAGTCGAGGTGCAGTCGCTGATTTACAAGAAATTTGCGAGGGCAACCATCGTACTGCTACGATTGTTTTTTGATTGCAAAATTTAAACTAATTTAAATTGACATTTTGGGCGAGTATGGAACTCAATGCATTTTCTCTTAAGTGTTTTGTTAGTCATGCTCCAAGTTTCGAGTGATAAATATCTGCTTTTCTACGTCCTCAGAGTTAAGCGGTTTAAGTTAATGACAGATTTGTTTTAAATAAAATCCCTGTATCCAACATGTCATCTTTATTTTCTATTTTTATAAACTTCAAAAATTAAAGGCAACACTCTTGCTTTAAGTTAACTTAAGATACACAATTAAGATACTATTTGACAACAAAAGTGTAAAAGTGCTCGATGCTTTGATTAATTGTTACAAACTAATCGAATTTGTTTCAAAACAAAATAGACAAAAAAGCTTTTTTTAATTACACGAACATAAAAGCTAGCTTGCAAAAGTTTCATTAAAATGTACAACCACATCAAGTAGAATAATACCTTCTCCTCTTGGTAGTAGAGGACCCAGAGCGTGAGGGAAAGCACGTTGAAGATACGCTTAATACTTCGGGGGTTGCCATTCAGATAGGATTGAGTATGGGTGTCGTTATACAGGAATTTTCTGAACAGAGTCCATTGTTTGTCATGGCAATGCCGCGTTAGTACGATGAGTTGGTGAGCTCAACCAATCAAATCGCGATTTGCATGAGTAAGTTTTAAGCAGCTTAAAAACGTCAAGTTCAGCCAGGAACCTCACAAATCAAAGACCGGGTTATTTGCATGAGATACTGCTCACATCATACATGCAGTAACAATGCTTTTTAAAGAATTGCTTGATTTCATCTGATGAACAACGGTTTCAATTGAACTCAGTAAATAATAAAAAGCGTTTAAATGTCACCCGCTTTCGCGCGTCAAACAAGGAAAGCTTTATTTTGAATAATCAAATTTTCTTTTTCGACATCTCCCATGACCTCCTAATGCATCTCCATTTAAAAAAATTCTAAAAAAAATTGAAAAACATTCACCTGCACTCGACAATGAATTCGTCATACTTTAGGTCATCATTGCTCATTGACTCTTTATGAGATTCATCTAAAAACATATACATAAAACTTGTAGTTTATTCTGTTAGGACAACTTACTTAAGACTGATTTTCCTGTTTTTATTGCTGCAGAATGTTTTGTTTTGCATACAGATGGACCGGGTGAAGTATAGGGGTGTTGCATCTAAACACAGAGACTAACAAGCGGGAATAAATGCAATATAAATGCAAGGATTTGTCAGAAATTTGGCAACATGTGAGAAGTGTTGTCAGTGAATCTAATTTTTGAAAAAATTCATAAAAAATATTTGCTGGTAATATACTTCAATCAGAGCTTTCTTTATGTAGCTTTGCGAGTCTTAAAGAATGGTTTTGAAAATACATAAGGGTCATAGTTGGTTATACATGTAGTATGGAATGGAAAAAAAAAAGGATAATAGTTATACTTAATAAAATTATGCTCTGAAGCACAATGCCACCTAACGTTGGAAAGCACTTTTTGTCATGAAAAGTCCCCAATATCAATACGACTATTGCACTAAGCGTGAGCTAGGTCGCTTAATCTCGCCCTTAAAGCAGCAAGCTGGTTTACAGGCTATGGCTTGTGATGGACCAATTGCGCATACAGCACTTCAAACACAGCAAGTACTTCCTCTCTCCCAGCATTAGAGGGTGGCAAACAAAAGTTGAGTACATGCCATAAGACAAACTCTTCGATGTCGGAGAGTTTGTAGACAGATAAATTAAAGATGTTTCTCTTGCTTGGACGAGTTTTAATTGTTGCCAAAAAAATTGGTAATCTTTAAATTTTATCAAGATTATGTAAAAAAGGATTTTTGAGGCTTACTAATGATTAATGAACAATACCATTCTCATTATTTCTGTGAGTCAAGAGGGTAAATGATATCATCATATTTTTCTGCGTGACCCGACAGTTGATCGAAACGACACTTGATCGAACGACAATTGATCAAAGCAACACTTGATCGAACGACAATTGATCAAAGCGACACTTGATCGAAGCGACACTTGATCGAAGCGACACTTGATCGAAGCGACACTTGATCGAAACGACATTTAATCGAAACGACACTTGATCGAAACGACACTTGATCGAAACGACACTTGATCGAAACGACACTTGATCGAAACGACATTTGATCGAAACAACATTTGATCGAAACGACACTTGATCGAAAAGACACTTGATCAAAACGACACTTGATCGAAATGACATTTGATCAAAACGAAATTTGATCGAAAAGACACTTGATCGAATAATGAAAGAGAAAATTTACAACTTTGAATTTGTCGGTCAATGTTTCGTACCAAAACATAGCGATCTCTGAAAAAATGTCTTCACTTTCAACCTGTTCCGGTTTTGTCAATTTTTTATCTTAAAAACATAACAATCCAAAAAAATAGGTCTTCTTTTTAGTTTGTGTCTGATTTCTGCAAGGGTATGTGAGGGTGGGTCAATGGCACAATGCCCCTTCCGTAAATAACTGACTGGAATATAAAAAGAATGCAAAAAACGGCAGCGATACGCATCTAGCGAAACAGAACCATGACAAGAAGTCTATTTGTTGCACACTAAAAATCCTTTGCCCTGGGACCATGTTAAGAAACCCTGACCTTGACATTGACAAAAAAATTATAAAAAATAAAAACAAACTGTTATCTTATTGATGGCCTCTGCTTTTAATGAATCTAATTTACAGTAACAAAGAGATTGTTTAATCACAGAAACATACAAAAGTAAACTTTTTTTTATCAACGGATATTTCGATCAAGTGCCGTTTCGATCAACTGTCTTATCAACGTTTTTCTGTGAGTCAGGAGGATAAAACGAAATAATAATAATAAAAATAAAAAACGTTACAACATTTATTTGCTTGATTTATTTGCTTGTATTTGCTCATTATCTGACGATTTCTTTGAACCTGCAAGTGTGTACGATTAGTATTTTTGATACATTGTTTAGACTTTCGTTTAAACAAGATATATGCACTTTGCTTTAAAAAAAGCATTAAGTGTTTGAAAATAACTTAAAAGTGAAACATTTTAAGATAAACAATGTTATGGATACGGATACACCAAATTAAAAATTTGAGATACATTTATAATCTTTATCTCCTTTGGGTGATCAACAACACTCCATACTGGCTGGCTACATTATTACTCTGAGTAATAAAAAATTAAATTTTCTATTAATTAAATAACCACGCATCTCGATCTAAAACGTTTAAGTGACATCGATGAACACTATTTTATGATTATTCATCGCAAACTTTAACAGGTTTTTTGATTTCTGAATCTTAAATGAAACAAAATCATCAGTTGATGAGCAACAAGATAAAAAGGATTCAAGTAAATTACCGGATTATTTAAGCTATCTATATAGATTTAATATATAGAACTATTTATTAAATGAATTAGTTTTGTGTTTTTCGCTTGGTTCATAGCGGCGTGCAAAATGCATTTGTGGAATTAAATTGAGATTTTTATAGATTTCAACCATTTGTTTATTGTGCCTTTGGAAAAGACACTTTGCGGCCTATTTTTTGTTTGGCGGTCTTAGCAAGCAGCTCTAAATTTCAGACGTATCTCTAAATAAAAAACTAAAGCACAAATAGAAAATTTTAACCGGATAACACTATCATGGCATTTCCAGAAGCAGGTGGGAGAAATCGCTTAACGGTTGCCATAAGTACTATAATGCTTTCCTGCGAGTCAGAAGGATATATATAAAAATGATAATAACAATCTGGTACTACGACAATTATACAACCGACAGTTGATTAAAACAACAGTTTATCGAAAGAACTCTTCATTGAATAAACGGTGATATTAAGTGGTCGATATCAACCCAGAGCTTGATTGGAACATCCAAGGGTTAAAACAGAAAACAGTGACTATACCATTAACAAGTCTATTTGGCAGAAATGAAATTCAATTTGGCAGAAATGAAATTCAATTTGGCAGAAATGAAAATCAATTTGGCACAAATGAAAATCAATTTGGCACAAATGAAAATCAATTTGGCACAAATGAAAATCAATGCCGCACAAATGAAATTCAATTTGGCACAAATGAAAATCAATTTGGCAGAAATGAAATTCAAATTGACATTAATGAAACTATATCCTGTTTCTTACTTGCTATTTTCATATTTTGGCATAATTTAAAAAAATTTTTTTTAAAAATTCTTATAATATGCATGTATATAGTTTTATTATATAGTAACAAATAATATATGTACATATATATAGCGACCCCATCGGAGACCCTATATTTAGCCCCAATATTATGGAGACTTAAAATATATTTTGGAGACCTAATTATGGAGACCTAATATTTATATATAGATTATTGCTACTATATATATATATATTATATTATGGAGACCTAATCATGGAGACCTAAAATTATGGAGACTATATACATATATTATAGAAAACTAATTATGGAGACTATGGAAACCTAATTTGGAGACCTAATATATGTAGAGACCCTATATTATCTATATATGAATATGCTGAGAGAAACAGAACATTGTGCACTGAAGTTGACTATTTTTATTATTTGAGCACAAGCTTTTGTGGGCTACTCCCCACTTCGTCAGGTGCAATGGAATTTAATTCCTTTGCACCTGACTTTGTACCTTCTATTTGCACCTTCCATTGCACCTGACTTTGTGCCTTCCATTTGCACCTTCTTTGCACCTTCCATTGCACCTGACGAAGTGGGCAGTAGCCCACGAAAGCTTGTGCTCAAATAATAAAAATAGTCAACTTCAGTGCACAATGTTCTGTTTCTCTTATTTTATTTAAAAAGTTGACACGGCTTTCCCAATTCTATTCCTTCTAATTCTTCGATGAATATGCTGTAATACATACTGTAATATTGTTATAAATATGACTTTTTTGCATAAAAGCATATAAATATATACAAATCAATAATATTAGGTCTCCAAAATAGGTCTCCGAAATATATATATATATATATATATATATATATATATAGTCTCCAAAATTAAGTTTCTATAATATACGTATGTATATATTCTCCATAATTTTAGGTCTCCATTATTAGGTCTCCATAATATATATTAAGTCTCCATAATATTAGGTCTAAATATAGGGTCTCCGATGGGGTCGCTATATTTATATTTATATTATTTGTTACTATATAATAAAACTATATACGTACATGCATATTATAAGAATTTAAAAAAAAATTTTTTTTTAAATTATGCCAAAATATGAAAATAGCAAGTAAGAAACAAAATATAGTGTCATTAATGTCAATTTGAATTTCATTTCTGCCAAATTGATTTTCATTTGTGCCAAATTGAATTTCATTTGTGCCAAATTAAATTTCATTTGTGCCACATTGAATTTTATTTATGCCAAATTGATTTTCATTTTTGCCAAATAGATTTGTAAATGGTATAGATTGA
The DNA here is from genome assembly GCA_963680785.1 of Diplosoma virens. NCBI lineage: Eukaryota > Metazoa > Chordata > Ascidiacea > Aplousobranchia > Didemnidae > Diplosoma > Diplosoma virens. The sequence goes on along the minus strand of OY796897.1, from coordinate 1,935,520 downwards.
TACGGCCACGTACAAAGAAGGGATTCTGTTCTCAGAAAATCTGATTAGGTGACTTTTGACTTTTGAGCAGGCTTAAAATTCTAAAAATTTGAATATTAGTTTATTCTGTTGTGTGACGTGATTATGTTTCATAATAACAAGTTTAATTGAAAGTATGCTGCTACTATGATGACCATCCTGGCGTCGATTTAGATGATTACATTTAAAGACGTAGGCGGTCGACAATGAAAAAGCAAAAATTTGTCCACAAGTTTAAATCTCATTAGCGGCGAAAAACTATTTGAAACAACAGTACTTCAGACTTTGTATATTTTTAAAGAACTAAAATAAAATTTTTCGAATAGAAACTGTTAAGATTTATTTTATTTATTTATCTTTCAACTCACAGGACTAAGTCAAAAGTGTTATACTTAGAACAATTATCAAGTAATTGTGAAGACTAGCTCTTGAAGATGCCAAAATATTGCTCTTCGGTTGAAAGTCTTTTATTTATTATTTAAAGGTTTTGTTTATAATATGATAAAAATTTAGAGTTGCTTGCTAAGACCTTTAAATAAAGGAAAATGCTTTTTTCTTCGACACAAAAAAGTCACAAGGGAAAGAATTGATCAGGACTTGAAAATCGTGGTCGCCGTTGAATGCAACGTTTGTACCCACTCAATGCTACGAACTTAATCCATGTTCTTTTAAGGCAATCAATAAAATCAAGGCCAGCATTGTCATCACAGTTGCACATTTTTTAATCAAACTTATTATTAAAAAACATAATTTAAGTGAGCATGTGACGTATTCAATGTCACTTTCGTGACGCTGATTCAACCTGATTTGCATAATCAACGTCACTTCACCGACTAGTTATAATTCGCTCACTGTTCTTTCGACCAGTTGCGGTTTTGAAGGCCAATAAAATACATAAGGTCTTCATTTGTGACAAGAACGTTTAATTTTTTTGATTAAATGAACGGTGATGACTTTAATAGGGTACGAACGGAGCGACCGCAGCGGCCCCCCTAAAATACATCAAAAAGTGGCCCCCCTACACAAGATATTGCTCTTTTTCTTCATAATAGCACCAGGACATCGATGGTATGTCTAAAATAATGACTTTTTTTTCGAGGTTCCTTTGTTTTGATAGACTAAAAAGTAGCTCTTTCTACAACAATGACTTTTTTTTAGAGATTACTTTGCCTTGGAACACTAAATAATGGCCCCCTTACACCAGACTCACCTTTTTATAAGGCTATTACTGTGAATGAAACTAAATGTAAAATGTAAACTTTTTTTTTATTTGGTCTTTTTATTGGTCTTCACCAAATGGTTTTAATAAAAATGTTTTCCAGTATGCCTACGCTTAAAATTTGAGCTTGTTGAGAGTGGCTTTTTGACCAAAAAACGCCTTTCATAAAATTTTGACCTGTGTGTCCAAAACATTTCTGGCGTCTCTAATCGCAGCACCTCTTTATTTTTTTTATTAAGAATAGTATATGATATATATAAGATATTAAGAATAATATAGTAAGAAGAAAAAAATTTTTAGCATTCTTACTTTTGTCTACTGGGCATTTGTAGAATGAACAAACCAAGTACATAAGCGGACAAATTATACAAAAAAACTGCAGTTACAATGCAAGGTCTCGGGTGACTTTTATTGATACTTCAACTTTAGAAAACCAAAATTATCATCGAATTCAACTCTTAAAGATTCTCAAAGCATTAACCACATAGGGTAATCAAAAATATCGTGCGTGTCTGGTTTTTGTTTCTATTTTGAAAATTTTTGTAAAATAATTATGGCAATTTTGATCATTTTTTATTTTAGATTTTATAAAATGCTTTAAAAGGAAATTCACTTTTTGCTTCCACATTTCCGGTAGTCCGCAGATTATTGACACCGACTTGACCAATATTTTTGTTTTTCCATGCCACTAGGTGAATTCTTTCTGATGGAATAACTTCGGCAGTATCTGTGAAGCAAGCTAAAGTATAAAGCGTCTATGCCAGCTGGCCCAGAGCCTCCGCTCAGTGCTTTACTTCTCCCGCGCACTGTGTAGGAAAAAGCTGTGTAATTTGGTCCAGCGTGTAAATTTAAGTCGCCCCCTCTTATGCAAATAAAATTGTATTTAAATGCAGGTAAAACTGCTGATTTACACCAGGGGTGTGCAAACTGCGGCCCGCAACGATTTTTTGTGCGGCCCGCGATGGATTTAAACAAATAATAAAAAAATTTGAGGCCGATTGGAGACGAAGACCTTTTTTTTTTAGAGAACAGCTTGGTCTCAGTATGGAAAGTAGAAAATTAGAGAAGTATTTCCAGAGATGACATTTTTTTTTAGAGAAGACCTTGATTTTAGGAGGAAAACTAAAAAATTCGAGACAAATCCATAATGAAGATCAATATTTTTAGAGATTACTATACTGCAGCCCGCAAATAAAGTCAACTTTCGGATTCGATCCTCGAGCTAAAAAGTTTGCCCACCCCTGGTTTAAATGCATGATTTCCAGACATTGAACTAAAACTTTGGTCTGGTTTTGATCTTACTGCTTTAAAGTTGCTTAAACATTTGATTGTTCAATTCGTAGTTTTATCATAAGAGAATAAATGCGGCTCTTTGAGCGCTGTCTGCGATATACGTCCAATTTGTTATATGGCTCGATACATGTATCTTTTTCTCTTTTTTTCTCTTTGTATTGACGTAATATGTTTTTGACTAACATCATTGTACTGGAAAATTCGCGTATATTCCACTTGATTCGCGTAACGAACTCTCCAGGGGTTTCTGGCTGAATCTTGAATTTACGAGAAAGTTTACGTCACGTGATTTTGTTTTCTATATAAAGCCGATGCGTAGCGAGAAATTATTATTATGATGATTATTATCGTTGTGAGATAATTTGAAGCGACTCGAGTAGCGGCTCGAGCGAAGGTGATTTTGTTTGGCCACAGGAGGTGGACCGTTAGATTTTGTGTCGGTGGACAATTGTTGAATTTATTTTGTGCCAGTGGTTGGCAGTTTTGTTCTACAGAGGTAGAATTATTTGTGTTGATTGAGTCGAGTTATAGTGTTGATTTCGCTTTGCAGTTTGGCAAAGCGTGGAATAGAATTTCGTCGGTCGTGATTTTATAATACATTCGTTGTTATTAGAGACAGTGGTCTCTGCCTGTTGTGAAGAAGAGTCTTCGACAAAAATCAATCCGAGCTTTCGTTAATTCGACTGTATAAATCGTCAGGCTCATAGCAAAACTACTTCTTGAGCCGGAATAAAATAAAATTTAGACACAGCTTTGTTTCAGCGCAGGTATTCGGGTTACCTAGCTCAACTGGTCCTTTGGGATTCCCAAACAAAGTTTGTGACAATTTTACTCTCGGATTTTACAATCCAAACACCCATTGATAAACTCGCAAAGAAAATCGAGTGTCAAGTTTTCAAAAAGTTACCAGCTTTTTTTCAATACAATGTGGTGAAACAACTGATATTTTCCAATTGTCGCAGTTGTTAGTCTACGTTTGTTGTAAGTGAAAGGATATGCTGTTTTGCAAGAAGCAAGACAATTCGACGGGACCAATTTGGCGGGAGACAATTCGACGGGACAAATTTGACGGCAAATTTGGCGGGAAAATAAATAAAAATAATTTACCTTCACTAGCGTTGAAGCGACAAAAAAAAGTTTTGTTATGTCACTGAAGCAATTAAAAAGGCATTTACAATCGTTCAGCTGATGAAATTGTTAAATGCATTAAATTTAGATATGTCCCTAGCCGAATGTGCATCTACGTAATTGAATTTACAATAGCCTAATTTTGAATATTTAAATTAAAAAAGGTACTTAAAGAGTTAAATTTTTGAACCAAGGTCGTTTAACACATATCTTTTACGAAATTGAAGTTTTGCAGGTGTACTGAAGTTGTGACGTTATAATAGGCATTATACATGTACTACAGTATATATGCACATATTTCTGCAGATCGGCATATCAGAAAAATACTAAATGACGATTAAGTCACAGCGGTTATTATATTAAACTATCAAACCATGAAAATTATTTTAACTACATGTATTTTTCATTAGCTCCAACAATTTGTTTTGTTTATAGCGCTCGTCAGAAAGAAATCAAATATCTTACAAAGTGATAAAAAGTCGGCAAAAGCACTTAAAAACAAAAAGAAAAACACGGTAGCGATTAAAAAGTTAAAGGGGTTATAATCTTTTTGATTAAATTTCAATGTGTCAAGTTTTTTTCGCTGCTTACACTAATGTTTTCAGATATGAATTTATTATGGCCAGTATCATGAGTAATGATTCTGGCACTAAAAAAACTTTAAGCATTGAAATTTAATCAAAAAATTTGTAACTGTCTTAACTTTTTAATCACTGTCGTATTTTTTTTGTTTTTAATTTCTTTTGCCGACATTTTATCGCTTTGTTAAGCTTTCCTTTTTGTATTTGTTTTTCAGATTTTTGGTTGCTTTTGACTACCCCTATAGACGAAACAAACTATAATAATAACGAACTATAACAACGAAAAGAGCCAATAAAAAATAATTAAAATAATTTTCATGGTTTGATAGCTTAAAATAATAACCGCTATGACATAACCGTCATTCAGTATTTTTCTGATACGTCGATCTACGGAAAAATGTTTATACTGTATATAGCAGGGGTGGCCAACCAGTCAAAGACCAAGAACCACATTTCTTATTGTGTTACCATAAAGAGCCACATGATTCACATGGACACGCAAGGTATTCATGTTGTACTCTAAAAAAAAAAGTCTTCATTTGGAATCAGTCTCAAATTTTTCTGATTTTGTGAAAAAATCATGGTGTTCTCTAAAAAAAATTAAAAGGCTTTACTTGGAATCAGTCTCGGTTTTTCAATTACCATGTTCTAAACATTCCAGACGTTATAAGACCCGCATGAAACCAGGCAAAGCCAGGCATATATAATATAATGCTTATTATGACGTCACAAATTTCGTGCGCTTGCAAAACTTCAATTTCGTAAAAGATATATGTAAACGATCTTGATTCAAAAATTTAACTCTTTAAGCACCTTTTTTTAATTCAAATATTCGAAATTAAGCTGTTGTAAATTTAATTAGATGAATATTCGGCTAGGAACATATCTAAATTTAACGCATTTATCAACTTTAAATGCGAATTTTCAATTTTATCAGCTGAACAATTGCAATTGCCTTTTCAGTTGCCTCAGTGACATAACAAAACTTTTTTTTGTAGCTTCAATGCTAGTGAAGGTAAATTATTTTTATTTATTTTCTCGCCAAATTGGTTCGTCGACAAATGGGCTTGCCGATGAATTGGCTTGCCGACAAATTGGCTGGCCGACAAATTGGCTGGGCGACAAATTGGCTGGGCGACAAATTAGTCCCGTCGAATTGTCTCCCGCCAAATTGGTCGCACCAAATTGTCGCGTACCCGTTTTGCAGACCCCTAGAGAACACACGCAGAGCATAAGATGTATTTAAAGTGGTTGCAACAAACGTCAAGACCACTTTAAATACATCTTATGCTCATCTTATGGCCCCCCAGCCCTGGTATAGACAATTGCATAGTATATTGCAACCAGGGCTGGGGAGCCACTGTAGAAAAGCACTAGCTCCGGCTCCAGCTCCGGAGCTATCAAGCACTTATCCACTAGCTCCGGCTCCGGCTCCCCAGCTCCGGCTCCGGCTTTCCAATTCTTTAATAAACAAGTAGTTTATCATTTAGTGTTTAAATCTTTTTTGCGATAAACTATTCTATTCGAATAAAAATCACAACTTTTGATCTTTACAATTATATTAATCAAATATAGTACCAAGAGAAAGCGAGTAGCAAGAAATATAACTAAATGAAAATCATTGTGGCGTTATCTAAACATTGCAAAGGTTAAATCGTAACTAATATGAATTGCAAACTCCGCAATGACAAATAGCTAAACTTTATCTTTTTAGTGAAAAACTTTAGAAGCACATGTGCGCGAAACAAAAAACTCCCAAGAGATTTAACGCACGAGGTAATAAATGAGAACGTTTGTGATGAAACATTAAGGCAATAAATAAGATTGAGTCAGCCAAATCTTCACTCTGCAATTTTAAAAGATAAATTTACGACGCAACAATCATGCGAAAATTAAACCAAATAAAAAATTTAAGTTATCCAATTCTCACGGCTACATTATGTTTTAGTCATATTAAATTTTGATATTTATTTACTCTTAATCATTGAGTGTTTAAATTAGTGATGGGCTGATGCCAATTTTTTTTTTTTTTTTGACTCCGATGCCGATTTTAACAACATTTTTCAATTCCGATTCTTCTTAGTCAGAATTCACCTTGTTTTTTATATGAGGCTAACAATTTTTTTAAAAGCACCTAGTTTAATTAGTTGCATAATTGATGTACAGTGCCTTTTTCTTATTTGTTTTAAATTGTTCACCATTAGCCATTGTAAATTAAAGATTATATGTATATTAAAAAGTGAATCAATTGTCCTCGCAGAGTGCAAAGAATAAGAGCAATATTTTAATACAAAAATTGTTTAATCACTGTTTTGAAAAAACCACCAACATCTGTTGCTTTTTTATTTAAATAGAATCTTGATCCTTATTCAATTAAAAAGATTCTATCTGAAAAAAGATATTAAAATACATTATACAAAATTTATTTAACTACTTTCTAAAAAACCAAAACAGTCTGTTTCATTCTATTGAATCTTCCTGTGTTTACAGGAAAAATAAGAATAGGCTATAATCATTAGTAAACATAGTACTATGTTTTCATAACATCATTAAGAAAACATAGTACGATAAGTCAATCTTATCCGATAAATAATACGTAGTTCGGCAAAACATAATTTATAAGGGGTCGTTTCAAAATTTTAAATTATTTTTAACAATGGAAATATTACTTAAGCTTTTTAAATTTTATGCTTCGAAATATGTAGTTTGTTAAACTACAAAAATAATTCAAAACTGTCGAAAAGTAAAACAGGTCCAAACTTGCAAAGAGTGCTATATTTATTGTAGGATACATAGACTTAGAAAATTATTTTAAAAATTATTCTAAACAAAAAATCTAAGCTAAATACCATTCGGCTCTATAAGCTTTTTTTTATTCATTTTTTTCAGATAACTATAAATAAAAACAGCTAATTAAACAGCTGATTAAGGACAGGTTTTATTAGTTTTATTCCTTTTAATATCTTATAATACCAAAAATTTTTTACGTTCAATCATCATCTGTTTCTTTTTTATTTATATTTATAATATTTGAAGAAGTTGAACAAACAAAATTTTATAGAGCTGAGTACTATTTAGCTGAGATTTTTTGTTAAGAATAATTTGTTAAACTAATCAAGCAAATAATTGCAATTCCTGTGATGTCATATAGGAAAAAATGACTCAGGTTATGCATTCATATTAAGATGATCTGACTCCCCTTCTCTTACCTTAATATGGATAAAAAAAACTGATTTTATTGGATGAAATAAACTGTTGAGATTTTTTAAAATAGAGTTTAACTAAATTTTGTACGAAATTGCTCTGATCTTTTCTTTGAGCACTTTGCAATGAAGATCTATTCACTCTTGCTCTCTCTCTCTCTACATACTATATATATATATATATAGTAATATTATATAAAACTTAAGCAATATATATAAATTAGGAAAAAATTAATCGACGTGTTTTTGTAGAGCGCTTAATGAAAGTCGGAATAAATACATTGATTTTTTATTTATTAAAAAAACAACCCGACAGCCTGTTTCATCTATTTCTTAATTTCTTAATCAGATAAAACAGGCTGTAGAGATGTTTTTGCTTAATAAATAAAAAGAAAGATATCTTTATAACACAAAATTTATTTTTATATTAATGTTTAAAAATCCATAACAGTCAATTTCATTCTATGAAGTCGATCCTATCAACCATTAATGGAGCCGGAGCTAATAAAATTTTTGTGGCTCCAGCTCCGGCTCCGGCTCCGCAGAAATATTTAAAAAAACTCCGGCTCCAGCTGAAATTTTGATTGACATAACAATGGTCTGGCAAAACAAAAAAATTAGAGATTTTACCTATCCAACGAAACCAATTTTATCATAACTATGGTCTGGAAAAACAAAATAATTGGAGATTTTACCTATCCAACGAAACCAATTTTATCATAACTATGGTCTGGAAAAACAAAAAAATTGGAGATTTTACCTATCCAACAAAACCAATTTTATCTTGCTACTTTTGCCAGTGACCGAGATATGAGATTTTCTAAAGTGACATATTGAGATGAAACACCCAGTATATTTTTATTTTTGTCATCGACTATGTATGCTGCATGTACAATAAAAAAACAAGCATTATGAAAATCAATGGCGCTTATATTTGTGATAACAATTAAAATAACAACAAACTACGACAAACAATACGCGTCACCAGCTTGAGCGTCGACCAACATCAATATAGACTAGAAGCAATCAAATTTATTAATTAATCAAATCTTAATAGTCTGCAATTTGTAATTTGCAATAAATCTGCAATTTGCGCTGACGCTGCAGAAACTATTAATATTTCTGCTGACAGCAATGACCTTAGAGCTCCGTCTTTTCCGCGTAAAGTTTTTATTGAACAGATGCAAACAGCAAATAAATCTGTTGAATTTAGTTTCAACAACGTTATGTGCCCACAAATAGATGGTGTGGCCATGGGCTCCCCGTTGGGCCTGCGCTGGCTAACATTTTTGTTGGTTGTTATGAATCTTTATTGTTTAGAAGCGTGAAGAAATCACCGACGTACTATCGCTACGTAGACGATACTTTTGCTATCTTTGATAATGAAAACGACTGTGATAAATTTCTTCATCAATTAAACTCCTTGCACCTTTCTTGGGATTTACACTTGAAAAAGAAGCTAATTAACCTCTTCCTTTTCTTGATGTACAGGAGGAAAAGGTGGGCTCTAAACTTATTACATCTGTTTACCGTAAAAAAACATTTACGGGACAAATAGCTGAACTGGAAATCCTTTAGCCCTGGAAAAAGAAAAATCAGTTTAATTTCCACCCTTGCACATCGAGCCTTAATGATCTGCTCAGACTGTAAGCTGCAAGCTGAACTAACAATTTTTTTTCAATTCTACTTATTAATGGTTACCCCGATCACGTCATTGAGAAAGCAATTGCTGGCAAATTAAAAACTTTTACATCACTCACTTCATATACGTTGAAGAAATGCCCTGTCTATTTTCATCTGCCCTGGTTCGGAACTCCTTTGGTTGGACTTGAAAATAAAATCAAAGCAATTGCTGCAAAATCTTTCTTTGCAGTAGAAAAACGTGTTATTTTTACATCTTCCCCACTTCTTCCTGAAATTAAAAGGGGTCTGTTGCCTGCTTCGCTTTTAAGCAATGTAGTTAGAACCACTGTGATAGTTGGTACGTAGGCCGCTCATCTCAACGATTACAGAACAGAATTCGCCAACAAGTGCCAAAATTTATCAGAACCGGCCAAATTCCAAACTCTCGCAATATTTCTACTCGTTCTGGCAAATCTTCAACCCCAGTTATGTTCAGTGACTCTGCGATTGGCCAACACCTTTTGGATAACCCTATTTTTTTTTTAGAGTTCTTACCTCTATCATTTGTTGTATTCAAATAAATGTCGCCGAGTTCAAAATGTACATTTTTTCCATTAACCTTTTCATGAATTTTAAAAGTTATTTTATTCTTGTCTGCAAAAAAGCCAGATAATTTAAAAATCTTAAGGACATAAGTAGGAAATATGGACTCAATTTTGGTTTTTGTCTGCACCTTTACTTTAGAACGAAAGTAGTGATCATGGAGTTGATGGTAAACGATGACCTTTTTTAGAGACCATTACGTTTTTGGGACAAAAAGAGAAAATTTGGACACTGAATGAACGTGATAATCTTTTTTAGTCGCCACTAGATTTTTGCGCTAAAACCGGTTGCGATACAAATTGGCAACTTTGTAAAAGCAATTCTGTCGAACCTTCTTTTTTGAAAATAGAGGTGCCCGTTTAAAATACTGTAGGCTATACATAAGGTACTTTTTTTAAATTTTGCTCTCACGAGCAAAAAAACTCAGCGCCCTTGGTCAACACAATTTTTCCAGCATTGAATTTTGCAACAAATTTTGAATAATTCAGGAGCGCTGAATCCGAATGTGTTGCTGGTTTCTGCTCATCATATCACTTTTTTGAAATATAAGACCAACATTTTAATTATAGATATTTTTTTAAATTAAAAAACTTATTTTGCCTTTACACACCTGTATATGAAGCAGCTTTTTAAGAAAAGCAGTTCATTCCTTAAGAATGCATTTTAAAAACAACTTTTATGCCTGCACTCTTTTGAACATTGTAGGCTTCATTATAAAATACAAAATATGTGAAAATATAATAAAAAATTACAATCTGAAACATATCACGTTTCAGCAACTTGAAAAAAGTTGATTTTTTCTTGGTTTTGTGTTTTTTTATAAAATTAAGTCTACCAGATTTAAACAAAACACACACAAAAAGAAACAGGCAAAGTAGCATCTTTCTGGACAGTAATTATTTTTTCAGCATAAAAATCACAGATAATTGATGTGACTTCCTTTTTGAAACAGATGGCGTGTGCTACAAAACTTAAGACAAGCTTTAGCTACAGACAGATTCAAACTCTTTTGTTATACGGTAGTCTTAAAAAAAATTGTTCTTAAAGTATCTTTTCGTCAAGACTAGTGGGTAACGCTATTTCACAAGTTTTGAGCTATAAGAACAGACTTTTTCAAGACTACCTTATAGCAAAAGAGTATGACTTTGTCTGTAGTCAAAGACTTTCTTTTTGTCCCTGTAAAACTCACCACTATGAAATTCACGTTGATTAATCACTAGTGATCACAGAATTTCAATCTTTTAAGACTAACCTTGTTGTTTGCTTAATTTTCTTTTAGGGTGACTGAGTTTTCTATAGATAGGTCTATGGGCCCTGTTCTCATTATTCTCATTGTGAAGTAAGACACATTTTAGGCTTCTTTTTGAGTTTTTATTAAAAAATTTCTTATCTTTTGAACAGTAGCAATGGTTTTCAACCAGTGTTGCCGTGAAAGGTCTCCAGGTGTGTCGCCAAAGATTTCCAGCATGACTACGCTTAAAATTTGAGCTTGTTGAGAGTGGCTTTTTGACCAAAACAAGCCTTTTATAAAATTTGACCTGTCCAAAAAATTTCTGGCGTCTCTAATTGCAGCAACTCTTTTTTTTTTACCAGCCGCTAATACAAAAAAGGGTTTGCAAACTTCCGATAGTAATGTACAACTTTGTTTAATTCGGCAATAATTGTTTTCTCCCTTTGATAAAAAATTCTTAAGTAAGAAGAAAAAAATTTTTAGCATCCTTACTTTTGTCTACTGGAAATTTGTAGAATGAACAAACCAAGTGTATAAGCGGACAAATTAAACAAAAAACTGCAGTTACAATACAAGGTCTTGGGTGACTTTTATTGATACTTCAACTTTAGAAAACCAAAATTATCATCAAATTCAACTCATTCTCGAAGTATTTACCACATAGGGTAAACAAAAATATCGTGCGTGTCTGATTTTTGTTTCTATTTTGAAAATTTTTGTAAAATAATTATGGCGATTTTGATCATTTTTTATTTTAGATTTCATAAAATGCTTTGAAAGGAAACTCACTTTTTGCTTCCACGTTTTCAGTAGTCGGCAGATTATTAACGTCGACTGGAGCAATCTTTTTTTTGTTTTTACTTGCGACTATGTCATTTCTTTCTGATGGAGTAAGTTTGGCAGTATCTGTGAAACAAGCTAAAGTAAAAACCATAAATGCCAGATTAAATTTTAAGAAATGCCAATGTTATACAGGGTGTTTCATCTCAATATGTCACTTTACGATAACTTATATCTCAATAGCTGTTGGAGATATGAAAATCAAACTTTTTTTGCTAAAAACTGATGTTCTTGAATTTATACAGCAAAAATTTGAACGCAAAAATCAAAGAAATAAAGGTTTTATTAAACTTTTCACAAATGTTCAATGTGCGAGCCCTTGGTTACACGGAACACATCGAAACGGTATTCCATTTCTTTCCAAACTCAAACAAGCATATCGGAATCGATAGTTATCAAGGCCTCAGTTATCCGAGTCTTCAGATCATCCACTGACGTTGGAAGAAGAGGAACGTAGACCAAGCCTTTTACATAGCCCCAGAGAAAAAAGTCAGATCTGGAAATCTAGGGAGCCAATGCCGGAGCACGCAACCATTATTTCCGGCACGTCCGATCCATCTGCTATGCAGAGAAGCGTTCAGATGCTGTCTTACAATGAGACTTCAGTGAGGTAATGCCGATCCTGTTGAAAATAAAGTCTGCTTGCTCTCCGTCACACAAAAGTTCCATCAACCAATTTTGCAGCACATCAAGGTACGCTTCACTGTTGACTGTTGTTCCTTCAAAAAAGAAAGCCCCATACACACGCTTTTTCGATATGGCGCAGAACACGTTCACCTTAGGAGAATCTCGCACATGCTCCAGCGTTGAATGAGGATGCTCAGTTCCCCATATGTGTGTGTTATGTTTGTTGACTTTGCCAGTTAGATGAAAGGTGGTTTCGTCGCTAAACACAAGACGGTTATCAAATCCGTCCGCTTCCAACATCGCCTGCATTTGGGTACAAAAGTCTTCGCGAGCTGGTTTGTCAGTGTCCTTCAAACGCTGGAGCAAATGTAGTTTATAAGGTATCATATGCAGGTGTTTTCTTACAACTCGTCAAACGGTTGTTGAAGACATCTGAAGTTCACGACTAGCTCTTCTAATTGACTTCTTGGGGCTCCGTCTGAAGATGCTGCGAACTCTTTCGATCGTTTCAGTTGAAGGTGATGGAGCAATTTTTTTCCAGAAGCACAAACATTTCTCCTCCTTAAATTTTGCGTGCCATTTCTGTATGATACGTCAGTCTGGTGGCTGCTTTAAACATTTTGTCCGAAATTTACATTGAAGACATGTCCACAAGTTATTTTTATCAAATTTTAAAACACAAAACACTTTCTCCTTTCCAGTAAAAGACATTTTAAGCAAATAAGAGGCAAATTGATGGAAATGATATTTTTCGCAAAAAGCTGAAATTTTGATTGACATAACAATGGTCTGGCAAAACAAAAAAATTAGAGATTTTACCTATCCAACGAAACCAATTTTATCATAACTATGGTCTGGAAAAACAAAATAATTGGAGATTTTACCTATCCAACGAAACCAATTTTATCATAACTATGGTCTGGAAAAACAAAAAAATTGGAGATTTTACCTATCCAACAAAACCAATTTTATCTTGCTACTTTTGCCAGTGACCGAGATATGAGATTTTCTAAAGTGACATATTGAGATGAAACACCCAGTATATTTTTATTTTTGTCATCGACTATGTATGCTGCATGTACAATAAAAAAACAAGCATTATGAAAATCAATGGCGCTTATATTTGTGATAACAATTAAAATAACAACAAACTACGACAAACAATACGCGTCACCAGCTTGAGCGTCGACCAACATCAATATAGACTAGAAGCAATCAAATTTATTAATTAATCAAATCTTAATAGTCTGCAATTTGTAATTTGCAATAAATCTGCAATTTGCGCTGACGCTGCAGAAACTATTAATATTTCTGCTGACAGCAATGACCTTAGAGCTCCGTCTTTTCCGCGTAAAGTTTTTATTGAACAGATGCAAACAGCAAATAAATCTGTTGAATTTAGTTTCAACAACGTTATGTGCCCACAAATAGATGGTGTGGCCATGGGCTCCCCGTTGGGCCTGCGCTGGCTAACATTTTTGTTGGTTGTTATGAATCTTTATTGTTTAGAAGCGTGAAGAAATCACCGACGTACTATCGCTACGTAGACGATACTTTTGCTATCTTTGATAATGAAAACGACTGTGATAAATTTCTTCATCAATTAAACTCCTTGCACCTTTCTTGGGATTTACACTTGAAAAAGAAGCTAATTAACCTCTTCCTTTTCTTGATGTACAGGAGGAAAAGGTGGGCTCTAAACTTATTACATCTGTTTACCGTAAAAAAACATTTACGGGACAAATAGCTGAACTGGAAATCCTTTAGCCCTGGAAAAAGAAAAATCAGTTTAATTTCCACCCTTGCACATCGAGCCTTAATGATCTGCTCAGACTGTAAGCTGCAAGCTGAACTAACAATTTTTTTTCAATTCTACTTATTAATGGTTACCCCGATCACGTCATTGAGAAAGCAATTGCTGGCAAATTAAAAACTTTTACATCACTCACTTCATATACGTTGAAGAAATGCCCTGTCTATTTTCATCTGCCCTGGTTCGGAACTCCTTTGGTTGGACTTGAAAATAAAATCAAAGCAATTGCTGCAAAATCTTTCTTTGCAGTAGAAAAACGTGTTATTTTTACATCTTCCCCACTTCTTCCTGAAATTAAAAGGGGTCTGTTGCCTGCTTCGCTTTTAAGCAATGTAGTTAGAACCACTGTGATAGTTGGTACGTAGGCCGCTCATCTCAACGATTACAGAACAGAATTCGCCAACAAGTGCCAAAATTTATCAGAACCGGCCAAATTCCAAACTCTCGCAATATTTCTACTCGTTCTGGCAAATCTTCAACCCCAGTTATGTTCAGTGACTCTGCGATTGGCCAACACCTTTTGGATAACCCTATTTTTTTTTTAGAGTTCTTACCTCTATCATTTGTTGTATTCAAATAAATGTCGCCGAGTTCAAAATGTACATTTTTTCCATTAACCTTTTCATGAATTTTAAAAGTTATTTTATTCTTGTCTGCAAAAAAGCCAGATAATTTAAAAATCTTAAGGACATAAGTAGGAAATATGGACTCAATTTTGGTTTTTGTCTGCACCTTTACTTTAGAACGAAAGTAGTGATCATGGAGTTGATGGTAAACGATGACCTTTTTTAGAGACCATTACGTTTTTGGGACAAAAAGAGAAAATTTGGACACTGAATGAACGTGATAATCTTTTTTAGTCGCCACTAGATTTTTGCGCTAAAACCGGTTGCGATACAAATTGGCAACTTTGTAAAAGCAATTCTGTCGAACCTTCTTTTTTGAAAATAGAGGTGCCCGTTTAAAATACTGTAGGCTATACATAAGGTACTTTTTTTAAATTTTGCTCTCACGAGCAAAAAAACTCAGCGCCCTTGGTCAACACAATTTTTCCAGCATTGAATTTTGCAACAAATTTTGAATAATTCAGGAGCGCTGAATCCGAATGTGTTGCTGGTTTCTGCTCATCATATCACTTTTTTGAAATATAAGACCAACATTTTAATTATAGATATTTTTTTAAATTAAAAAACTTATTTTGCCTTTACACACCTGTATATGAAGCAGCTTTTTAAGAAAAGCAGTTCATTCCTTAAGAATGCATTTTAAAAACAACTTTTATGCCTGCACTCTTTTGAACATTGTAGGCTTCATTATAAAATACAAAATATGTGAAAATATAATAAAAAATTACAATCTGAAACATATCACGTTTCAGCAACTTGAAAAAAGTTGATTTTTTCTTGGTTTTGTGTTTTTTTATAAAATTAAGTCTACCAGATTTAAACAAAACACACACAAAAAGAAACAGGCAAAGTAGCATCTTTCTGGACAGTAATTATTTTTTCAGCATAAAAATCACAGATAATTGATGTGACTTCCTTTTTGAAACAGATGGCGTGTGCTACAAAACTTAAGACAAGCTTTAGCTACAGACAGATTCAAACTCTTTTGTTATACGGTAGTCTTAAAAAAAATTGTTCTTAAAGTATCTTTTCGTCAAGACTAGTGGGTAACGCTATTTCACAAGTTTTGAGCTATAAGAACAGACTTTTTCAAGACTACCTTATAGCAAAAGAGTATGACTTTGTCTGTAGTCAAAGACTTTCTTTTTGTCCCTGTAAAACTCACCACTATGAAATTCACGTTGATTAATCACTAGTGATCACAGAATTTCAATCTTTTAAGACTAACCTTGTTGTTTGCTTAATTTTCTTTTAGGGTGACTGAGTTTTCTATAGATAGGTCTATGGGCCCTGTTCTCATTATTCTCATTGTGAAGTAAGACACATTTTAGGCTTCTTTTTGAGTTTTTATTAAAAAATTTCTTATCTTTTGAACAGTAGCAATGGTTTTCAACCAGTGTTGCCGTGAAAGGTCTCCAGGTGTGTCGCCAAAGATTTCCAGCATGACTACGCTTAAAATTTGAGCTTGTTGAGAGTGGCTTTTTGACCAAAACAAGCCTTTTATAAAATTTGACCTGTCCAAAAAATTTCTGGCGTCTCTAATTGCAGCAACTCTTTTTTTTTTACCAGCCGCTAATACAAAAAAGGGTTTGCAAACTTCCGATAGTAATGTACAACTTTGTTTAATTCGGCAATAATTGTTTTCTCCCTTTGATAAAAAATTCTTAAGTAAGAAGAAAAAAATTTTTAGCATCCTTACTTTTGTCTACTGGAAATTTGTAGAATGAACAAACCAAGTGTATAAGCGGACAAATTAAACAAAAAACTGCAGTTACAATACAAGGTCTTGGGTGACTTTTATTGATACTTCAACTTTAGAAAACCAAAATTATCATCAAATTCAACTCATTCTCGAAGTATTTACCACATAGGGTAAACAAAAATATCGTGCGTGTCTGATTTTTGTTTCTATTTTGAAAATTTTTGTAAAATAATTATGGCGATTTTGATCATTTTTTATTTTAGATTTCATAAAATGCTTTGAAAGGAAACTCACTTTTTGCTTCCACGTTTTCAGTAGTCGGCAGATTATTAACGTCGACTGGAGCAATCTTTTTTTTGTTTTTACTTGCGACTATGTCATTTCTTTCTGATGGAGTAAGTTTGGCAGTATCTGTGAAACAAGCTAAAGTAAAAACCATAAATGCCAGATTAAATTTTAAGAAATGCCAATGTTATACAGGGTGTTTCATCTCAATATGTCACTTTACGATAACTTATATCTCAATAGCTGTTGGAGATATGAAAATCAAACTTTTTTTGCTAAAAACTGATGTTCTTGAATTTATACAGCAAAAATTTGAACGCAAAAATCAAAGAAATAAAGGTTTTATTAAACTTTTCACAAATGTTCAATGTGCGAGCCCTTGGTTACACGGAACACATCGAAACGGTATTCCATTTCTTTCCAAACTCAAACAAGCATATCGGAATCGATAGTTATCAAGGCCTCAGTTATCCGAGTCTTCAGATCATCCACTGACGTTGGAAGAAGAGGAACGTAGACCAAGCCTTTTACATAGCCCCAGAGAAAAAAGTCAGATCTGGAAATCTAGGGAGCCAATGCCGGAGCACGCAACCATTATTTCCGGCACGTCCGATCCATCTGCTATGCAGAGAAGCGTTCAGATGCTGTCTTACAATGAGACTTCAGTGAGGTAATGCCGATCCTGTTGAAAATAAAGTCTGCTTGCTCTCCGTCACACAAAAGTTCCATCAACCAATTTTGCAGCACATCAAGGTACGCTTCACTGTTGACTGTTGTTCCTTCAAAAAAGAAAGCCCCATACACACGCTTTTTCGATATGGCGCAGAACACGTTCACCTTAGGAGAATCTCGCACATGCTCCAGCGTTGAATGAGGATGCTCAGTTCCCCATATGTGTGTGTTATGTTTGTTGACTTTGCCAGTTAGATGAAAGGTGGTTTCGTCGCTAAACACAAGACGGTTATCAAATCCGTCCGCTTCCAACATCGCCTGCATTTGGGTACAAAAGTCTTCGCGAGCTGGTTTGTCAGTGTCCTTCAAACGCTGGAGCAAATGTAGTTTATAAGGTATCATATGCAGGTGTTTTCTTACAACTCGTCAAACGGTTGTTGAAGACATCTGAAGTTCACGACTAGCTCTTCTAATTGACTTCTTGGGGCTCCGTCTGAAGATGCTGCGAACTCTTTCGATCGTTTCAGTTGAAGGTGATGGAGCAATTTTTTTCCAGAAGCACAAACATTTCTCCTCCTTAAATTTTGCGTGCCATTTCTGTATGATACGTCAGTCTGGTGGCTGCTTTAAACATTTTGTCCGAAATTTACATTGAAGACATGTCCACAAGTTATTTTTATCAAATTTTAAAACACAAAACACTTTCTCCTTTCCAGTAAAAGACATTTTAAGCAAATAAGAGGCAAATTGATGGAAATGATATTTTTCGCAAAAAGCTGAAATTTTGATTGACATAACAATGGTCTGGCAAAACAAAAAAATTAGAGATTTTACCTATCCAACGAAACCAATTTTATCATAACTATGGTCTGGAAAAACAAAATAATTGGAGATTTTACCTATCCAACGAAACCAATTTTATCATAACTATGGTCTGGAAAAACAAAAAAATTGGAGATTTTACCTATCCAACAAAACCAATTTTATCTTGCTACTTTTGCCAGTGACCGAGATATGAGATTTTCTAAAGTGACATATTGAGATGAAACACCCAGTATATTTTTATTTTTGTCATCGACTATGTATGCTGCATGTACAATAAAAAAACAAGCATTATGAAAATCAATGGCGCTTATATTTGTGATAACAATTAAAATAACAACAAACTACGACAAACAATACGCGTCACCAGCTTGAGCGTCGACCAACATCAATATAGACTAGAAGCAATCAAATTTATTAATTAATCAAATCTTAATAGTCTGCAATTTGTAATTTGCAATAAATCTGCAATTTGCGCTGACGCTGCAGAAACTATTAATATTTCTGCTGACAGCAATGACCTTAGAGCTCCGTCTTTTCCGCGTAAAGTTTTTATTGAACAGATGCAAACAGCAAATAAATCTGTTGAATTTAGTTTCAACAACGTTATGTGCCCACAAATAGATGGTGTGGCCATGGGCTCCCCGTTGGGCCTGCGCTGGCTAACATTTTTGTTGGTTGTTATGAATCTTTATTGTTTAGAAGCGTGAAGAAATCACCGACGTACTATCGCTACGTAGACGATACTTTTGCTATCTTTGATAATGAAAACGACTGTGATAAATTTCTTCATCAATTAAACTCCTTGCACCTTTCTTGGGATTTACACTTGAAAAAGAAGCTAATTAACCTCTTCCTTTTCTTGATGTACAGGAGGAAAAGGTGGGCTCTAAACTTATTACATCTGTTTACCGTAAAAAAACATTTACGGGACAAATAGCTGAACTGGAAATCCTTTAGCCCTGGAAAAAGAAAAATCAGTTTAATTTCCACCCTTGCACATCGAGCCTTAATGATCTGCTCAGACTGTAAGCTGCAAGCTGAACTAACAATTTTTTTTCAATTCTACTTATTAATGGTTACCCCGATCACGTCATTGAGAAAGCAATTGCTGGCAAATTAAAAACTTTTACATCACTCACTTCATATACGTTGAAGAAATGCCCTGTCTATTTTCATCTGCCCTGGTTCGGAACTCCTTTGGTTGGACTTGAAAATAAAATCAAAGCAATTGCTGCAAAATCTTTCTTTGCAGTAGAAAAACGTGTTATTTTTACATCTTCCCCACTTCTTCCTGAAATTAAAAGGGGTCTGTTGCCTGCTTCGCTTTTAAGCAATGTAGTTAGAACCACTGTGATAGTTGGTACGTAGGCCGCTCATCTCAACGATTACAGAACAGAATTCGCCAACAAGTGCCAAAATTTATCAGAACCGGCCAAATTCCAAACTCTCGCAATATTTCTACTCGTTCTGGCAAATCTTCAACCCCAGTTATGTTCAGTGACTCTGCGATTGGCCAACACCTTTTGGATAACCCTATTTTTTTTTTAGAGTTCTTACCTCTATCATTTGTTGTATTCAAATAAATGTCGCCGAGTTCAAAATGTACATTTTTTCCATTAACCTTTTCATGAATTTTAAAAGTTATTTTATTCTTGTCTGCAAAAAAGCCAGATAATTTAAAAATCTTAAGGACATAAGTAGGAAATATGGACTCAATTTTGGTTTTTGTCTGCACCTTTACTTTAGAACGAAAGTAGTGATCATGGAGTTGATGGTAAACGATGACCTTTTTTAGAGACCATTACGTTTTTGGGACAAAAAGAGAAAATTTGGACACTGAATGAACGTGATAATCTTTTTTAGTCGCCACTAGATTTTTGCGCTAAAACCGGTTGCGATACAAATTGGCAACTTTGTAAAAGCAATTCTGTCGAACCTTCTTTTTTGAAAATAGAGGTGCCCGTTTAAAATACTGTAGGCTATACATAAGGTACTTTTTTTAAATTTTGCTCTCACGAGCAAAAAAACTCAGCGCCCTTGGTCAACACAATTTTTCCAGCATTGAATTTTGCAACAAATTTTGAATAATTCAGGAGCGCTGAATCCGAATGTGTTGCTGGTTTCTGCTCATCATATCACTTTTTTGAAATATAAGACCAACATTTTAATTATAGATATTTTTTTAAATTAAAAAACTTATTTTGCCTTTACACACCTGTATATGAAGCAGCTTTTTAAGAAAAGCAGTTCATTCCTTAAGAATGCATTTTAAAAACAACTTTTATGCCTGCACTCTTTTGAACATTGTAGGCTTCATTATAAAATACAAAATATGTGAAAATATAATAAAAAATTACAATCTGAAACATATCACGTTTCAGCAACTTGAAAAAAGTTGATTTTTTCTTGGTTTTGTGTTTTTTTATAAAATTAAGTCTACCAGATTTAAACAAAACACACACAAAAAGAAACAGGCAAAGTAGCATCTTTCTGGACAGTAATTATTTTTTCAGCATAAAAATCACAGATAATTGATGTGACTTCCTTTTTGAAACAGATGGCGTGTGCTACAAAACTTAAGACAAGCTTTAGCTACAGACAGATTCAAACTCTTTTGTTATACGGTAGTCTTAAAAAAAATTGTTCTTAAAGTATCTTTTCGTCAAGACTAGTGGGTAACGCTATTTCACAAGTTTTGAGCTATAAGAACAGACTTTTTCAAGACTACCTTATAGCAAAAGAGTATGACTTTGTCTGTAGTCAAAGACTTTCTTTTTGTCCCTGTAAAACTCACCACTATGAAATTCACGTTGATTAATCACTAGTGATCACAGAATTTCAATCTTTTAAGACTAACCTTGTTGTTTGCTTAATTTTCTTTTAGGGTGACTGAGTTTTCTATAGATAGGTCTATGGGCCCTGTTCTCATTATTCTCATTGTGAAGTAAGACACATTTTAGGCTTCTTTTTGAGTTTTTATTAAAAAATTTCTTATCTTTTGAACAGTAGCAATGGTTTTCAACCAGTGTTGCCGTGAAAGGTCTCCAGGTGTGTCGCCAAAGATTTCCAGCATGACTACGCTTAAAATTTGAGCTTGTTGAGAGTGGCTTTTTGACCAAAACAAGCCTTTTATAAAATTTGACCTGTCCAAAAAATTTCTGGCGTCTCTAATTGCAGCAACTCTTTTTTTTTTACCAGCCGCTAATACAAAAAAGGGTTTGCAAACTTCCGATAGTAATGTACAACTTTGTTTAATTCGGCAATAATTGTTTTCTCCCTTTGATAAAAAATTCTTAAGTAAGAAGAAAAAAATTTTTAGCATCCTTACTTTTGTCTACTGGAAATTTGTAGAATGAACAAACCAAGTGTATAAGCGGACAAATTAAACAAAAAACTGCAGTTACAATACAAGGTCTTGGGTGACTTTTATTGATACTTCAACTTTAGAAAACCAAAATTATCATCAAATTCAACTCATTCTCGAAGTATTTACCACATAGGGTAAACAAAAATATCGTGCGTGTCTGATTTTTGTTTCTATTTTGAAAATTTTTGTAAAATAATTATGGCGATTTTGATCATTTTTTATTTTAGATTTCATAAAATGCTTTGAAAGGAAACTCACTTTTTGCTTCCACGTTTTCAGTAGTCGGCAGATTATTAACGTCGACTGGAGCAATCTTTTTTTTGTTTTTACTTGCGACTATGTCATTTCTTTCTGATGGAGTAAGTTTGGCAGTATCTGTGAAACAAGCTAAAGTAAAAACCATAAATGCCAGATTAAATTTTAAGAAATGCCAATGTTATACAGGGTGTTTCATCTCAATATGTCACTTTACGATAACTTATATCTCAATAGCTGTTGGAGATATGAAAATCAAACTTTTTTTGCTAAAAACTGATGTTCTTGAATTTATACAGCAAAAATTTGAACGCAAAAATCAAAGAAATAAAGGTTTTATTAAACTTTTCACAAATGTTCAATGTGCGAGCCCTTGGTTACACGGAACACATCGAAACGGTATTCCATTTCTTTCCAAACTCAAACAAGCATATCGGAATCGATAGTTATCAAGGCCTCAGTTATCCGAGTCTTCAGATCATCCACTGACGTTGGAAGAAGAGGAACGTAGACCAAGCCTTTTACATAGCCCCAGAGAAAAAAGTCAGATCTGGAAATCTAGGGAGCCAATGCCGGAGCACGCAACCATTATTTCCGGCACGTCCGATCCATCTGCTATGCAGAGAAGCGTTCAGATGCTGTCTTACAATGAGACTTCAGTGAGGTAATGCCGATCCTGTTGAAAATAAAGTCTGCTTGCTCTCCGTCACACAAAAGTTCCATCAACCAATTTTGCAGCACATCAAGGTACGCTTCACTGTTGACTGTTGTTCCTTCAAAAAAGAAAGCCCCATACACACGCTTTTTCGATATGGCGCAGAACACGTTCACCTTAGGAGAATCTCGCACATGCTCCAGCGTTGAATGAGGATGCTCAGTTCCCCATATGTGTGTGTTATGTTTGTTGACTTTGCCAGTTAGATGAAAGGTGGTTTCGTCGCTAAACACAAGACGGTTATCAAATCCGTCCGCTTCCAACATCGCCTGCATTTGGGTACAAAAGTCTTCGCGAGCTGGTTTGTCAGTGTCCTTCAAACGCTGGAGCAAATGTAGTTTATAAGGTATCATATGCAGGTGTTTTCTTACAACTCGTCAAACGGTTGTTGAAGACATCTGAAGTTCACGACTAGCTCTTCTAATTGACTTCTTGGGGCTCCGTCTGAAGATGCTGCGAACTCTTTCGATCGTTTCAGTTGAAGGTGATGGAGCAATTTTTTTCCAGAAGCACAAACATTTCTCCTCCTTAAATTTTGCGTGCCATTTCTGTATGATACGTCAGTCTGGTGGCTGCTTTAAACATTTTGTCCGAAATTTACATTGAAGACATGTCCACAAGTTATTTTTATCAAATTTTAAAACACAAAACACTTTCTCCTTTCCAGTAAAAGACATTTTAAGCAAATAAGAGGCAAATTGATGGAAATGATATTTTTCGCAAAAAGCTGAAATTTTGATTGACATAACAATGGTCTGGCAAAACAAAAAAATTAGAGATTTTACCTATCCAACGAAACCAATTTTATCATAACTATGGTCTGGAAAAACAAAATAATTGGAGATTTTACCTATCCAACGAAACCAATTTTATCATAACTATGGTCTGGAAAAACAAAAAAATTGGAGATTTTACCTATCCAACAAAACCAATTTTATCTTGCTACTTTTGCCAGTGACCGAGATATGAGATTTTCTAAAGTGACATATTGAGATGAAACACCCAGTATATTTTTATTTTTGTCATCGACTATGTATGCTGCATGTACAATAAAAAAACAAGCATTATGAAAATCAATGGCGCTTATATTTGTGATAACAATTAAAATAACAACAAACTACGACAAACAATACGCGTCACCAGCTTGAGCGTCGACCAACATCAATATAGACTAGAAGCAATCAAATTTATTAATTAATCAAATCTTAATAGTCTGCAATTTGTAATTTGCAATAAATCTGCAATTTGCGCTGACGCTGCAGAAACTATTAATATTTCTGCTGACAGCAATGACCTTAGAGCTCCGTCTTTTCCGCGTAAAGTTTTTATTGAACAGATGCAAACAGCAAATAAATCTGTTGAATTTAGTTTCAACAACGTTATGTGCCCACAAATAGATGGTGTGGCCATGGGCTCCCCGTTGGGCCTGCGCTGGCTAACATTTTTGTTGGTTGTTATGAATCTTTATTGTTTAGAAGCGTGAAGAAATCACCGACGTACTATCGCTACGTAGACGATACTTTTGCTATCTTTGATAATGAAAACGACTGTGATAAATTTCTTCATCAATTAAACTCCTTGCACCTTTCTTGGGATTTACACTTGAAAAAGAAGCTAATTAACCTCTTCCTTTTCTTGATGTACAGGAGGAAAAGGTGGGCTCTAAACTTATTACATCTGTTTACCGTAAAAAAACATTTACGGGACAAATAGCTGAACTGGAAATCCTTTAGCCCTGGAAAAAGAAAAATCAGTTTAATTTCCACCCTTGCACATCGAGCCTTAATGATCTGCTCAGACTGTAAGCTGCAAGCTGAACTAACAATTTTTTTTCAATTCTACTTATTAATGGTTACCCCGATCACGTCATTGAGAAAGCAATTGCTGGCAAATTAAAAACTTTTACATCACTCACTTCATATACGTTGAAGAAATGCCCTGTCTATTTTCATCTGCCCTGGTTCGGAACTCCTTTGGTTGGACTTGAAAATAAAATCAAAGCAATTGCTGCAAAATCTTTCTTTGCAGTAGAAAAACGTGTTATTTTTACATCTTCCCCACTTCTTCCTGAAATTAAAAGGGGTCTGTTGCCTGCTTCGCTTTTAAGCAATGTAGTTAGAACCACTGTGATAGTTGGTACGTAGGCCGCTCATCTCAACGATTACAGAACAGAATTCGCCAACAAGTGCCAAAATTTATCAGAACCGGCCAAATTCCAAACTCTCGCAATATTTCTACTCGTTCTGGCAAATCTTCAACCCCAGTTATGTTCAGTGACTCTGCGATTGGCCAACACCTTTTGGATAACCCTATTTTTTTTTTAGAGTTCTTACCTCTATCATTTGTTGTATTCAAATAAATGTCGCCGAGTTCAAAATGTACATTTTTTCCATTAACCTTTTCATGAATTTTAAAAGTTATTTTATTCTTGTCTGCAAAAAAGCCAGATAATTTAAAAATCTTAAGGACATAAGTAGGAAATATGGACTCAATTTTGGTTTTTGTCTGCACCTTTACTTTAGAACGAAAGTAGTGATCATGGAGTTGATGGTAAACGATGACCTTTTTTAGAGACCATTACGTTTTTGGGACAAAAAGAGAAAATTTGGACACTGAATGAACGTGATAATCTTTTTTAGTCGCCACTAGATTTTTGCGCTAAAACCGGTTGCGATACAAATTGGCAACTTTGTAAAAGCAATTCTGTCGAACCTTCTTTTTTGAAAATAGAGGTGCCCGTTTAAAATACTGTAGGCTATACATAAGGTACTTTTTTTAAATTTTGCTCTCACGAGCAAAAAAACTCAGCGCCCTTGGTCAACACAATTTTTCCAGCATTGAATTTTGCAACAAATTTTGAATAATTCAGGAGCGCTGAATCCGAATGTGTTGCTGGTTTCTGCTCATCATATCACTTTTTTGAAATATAAGACCAACATTTTAATTATAGATATTTTTTTAAATTAAAAAACTTATTTTGCCTTTACACACCTGTATATGAAGCAGCTTTTTAAGAAAAGCAGTTCATTCCTTAAGAATGCATTTTAAAAACAACTTTTATGCCTGCACTCTTTTGAACATTGTAGGCTTCATTATAAAATACAAAATATGTGAAAATATAATAAAAAATTACAATCTGAAACATATCACGTTTCAGCAACTTGAAAAAAGTTGATTTTTTCTTGGTTTTGTGTTTTTTTATAAAATTAAGTCTACCAGATTTAAACAAAACACACACAAAAAGAAACAGGCAAAGTAGCATCTTTCTGGACAGTAATTATTTTTTCAGCATAAAAATCACAGATAATTGATGTGACTTCCTTTTTGAAACAGATGGCGTGTGCTACAAAACTTAAGACAAGCTTTAGCTACAGACAGATTCAAACTCTTTTGTTATACGGTAGTCTTAAAAAAAATTGTTCTTAAAGTATCTTTTCGTCAAGACTAGTGGGTAACGCTATTTCACAAGTTTTGAGCTATAAGAACAGACTTTTTCAAGACTACCTTATAGCAAAAGAGTATGACTTTGTCTGTAGTCAAAGACTTTCTTTTTGTCCCTGTAAAACTCACCACTATGAAATTCACGTTGATTAATCACTAGTGATCACAGAATTTCAATCTTTTAAGACTAACCTTGTTGTTTGCTTAATTTTCTTTTAGGGTGACTGAGTTTTCTATAGATAGGTCTATGGGCCCTGTTCTCATTATTCTCATTGTGAAGTAAGACACATTTTAGGCTTCTTTTTGAGTTTTTATTAAAAAATTTCTTATCTTTTGAACAGTAGCAATGGTTTTCAACCAGTGTTGCCGTGAAAGGTCTCCAGGTGTGTCGCCAAAGATTTCCAGCATGACTACGCTTAAAATTTGAGCTTGTTGAGAGTGGCTTTTTGACCAAAACAAGCCTTTTATAAAATTTGACCTGTCCAAAAAATTTCTGGCGTCTCTAATTGCAGCAACTCTTTTTTTTTTACCAGCCGCTAATACAAAAAAGGGTTTGCAAACTTCCGATAGTAATGTACAACTTTGTTTAATTTGGCAATAATTGTTTTCTCCCTTTGATAAAAAATTCTTAAGTAAGAAGAAAAAAATTTTTAGCATCCTTACTTTTGTCTACTGGAAATTTGTAGAATGAACAAACCAAGTGTATAAGCGGACAAATTAAACAAAAAACTGCAGTTACAATACAAGGTCTTGGGTGACTTTTATTGATACTTCAACTTTAGAAAACCAAAATTATCATCAAATTCAACTCATTCTCGAAGTATTTACCACATAGGGTAAACAAAAATATCGTGCGTGTCTGATTTTTGTTTCTATTTTGAAAATTTTTGTAAAATAATTATGGCGATTTTGATCATTTTTTATTTTAGATTTCATAAAATGCTTTGAAAGGAAACTCACTTTTTGCTTCCACGTTTTCAGTAGTCGGCAGATTATTAACGTCGACTGGAGCAATCTTTTTTTTGTTTTTACTTGCGACTATGTCATTTCTTTCTGATGGAGTAAGTTTGGCAGTATCTGTGAAACAAGCTAAAGTAAAGACCATAAATGCCAGATTAAATTTTAAGAAATGCCAATGTTATACAGGGTGTTTCATCTCAATATGTCACTTTACGATAACTTATATCTCAATAGCTGTTGGAGATATGAAAATCAAACTTTTTTTGCTAAAAACTGATGTTCTTGAATTTATACAGCAAAAATTTGAACGCAAAAATCAAAGAAATAAAGGTTTTATTAAACTTTTCACAAATGTTCAATGTGCGAGCCCTTGGTTACACGGAACACATCGAAACGGTATTCCATTTCTTTCCAAACTCAAACAAGCATATCGGAATCGATAGTTATCAAGGCCTCAGTTATCCGAGTCTTCAGATCATCCACTGACGTTGGAAGAAGAGGAACGTAGACCAAGCCTTTTACATAGCCCCAGAGAAAAAAGTCAGATCTGGAAATCTAGGGAGCCAATGCCGGAGCACGCAACCATTATTTCCGGCACGTCCGATCCATCTGCTATGCAGAGAAGCGTTCAGATGCTGTCTTACAATGAGACTTCAGTGAGGTAATGCCGATCCTGTTGAAAATAAAGTCTGCTTGCTCTCCGTCACACAAAAGTTCCATCAACCAATTTTGCAGCACATCAAGGTACGCTTCACTGTTGACTGTTGTTCCTTCAAAAAAGAAAGCCCCATACACACGCTTTTTCGATATGGCGCAGAACACGTTCACCTTAGGAGAATCTCGCACATGCTCCAGCGTTGAATGAGGATGCTCAGTTCCCCATATGTGTGTGTTATGTTTGTTGACTTTGCCAGTTAGATGAAAGGTGGTTTCGTCGCTAAACACAAGACGGTTATCAAATCCGTCCGCTTCCAACATCGCCTGCATTTGGGTACAAAAGTCTTCGCGAGCTGGTTTGTCAGTGTCCTTCAAACGCTGGAGCAAATGTAGTTTATAAGGTATCATATGCAGGTGTTTTCTTACAACTCGTCAAACGGTTGTTGAAGACATCTGAAGTTCACGACTAGCTCTTCTAATTGACTTCTTGGGGCTCCGTCTGAAGATGCTGCGAACTCTTTCGATCGTTTCAGTTGAAGGTGATGGAGCAATTTTTTTCCAGAAGCACAAACATTTCTCCTCCTTAAATTTTGCGTGCCATTTCTGTATGATACGTCAGTCTGGTGGCTGCTTTAAACATTTTGTCCGAAATTTACATTGAAGACATGTCCACAAGTTATTTTTATCAAATTTTAAAACACAAAACACTTTCTCCTTTCCAGTAAAAGACATTTTAAGCAAATAAGAGGCAAATTGATGGAAATGATATTTTTCGCAAAAAGCTGAAATTTTGATTGACATAACAATGGTCTGGCAAAACAAAAAAATTAGAGATTTTACCTATCCAACGAAACCAATTTTATCATAACTATGGTCTGGAAAAACAAAATAATTGGAGATTTTACCTATCCAACGAAACCAATTTTATCATAACTATGGTCTGGAAAAACAAAAAAATTGGAGATTTTACCTATCCAACAAAACCAATTTTATCTTGCTACTTTTGCCAGTGACCGAGATATGAGATTTTCTAAAGTGACATATTGAGATGAAACACCCAGTATATTTTTATTTTTGTCATCGACTATGTATGCTGCATGTACAATAAAAAAACAAGCATTATGAAAATCAATGGCGCTTATATTTGTGATAACAATTAAAATAACAACAAACTACGACAAACAATACGCGTCACCAGCTTGAGCGTCGACCAACATCAATATAGACTAGAAGCAATCAAATTTATTAATTAATCAAATCTTAATAGTCTGCAATTTGTAATTTGCAATAAATCTGCAATTTGCGCTGACGCTGCAGAAACTATTAATATTTCTGCTGACAGCAATGACCTTAGAGCTCCGTCTTTTCCGCGTAAAGTTTTTATTGAACAGATGCAAACAGCAAATAAATCTGTTGAATTTAGTTTCAACAACGTTATGTGCCCACAAATAGATGGTGTGGCCATGGGCTCCCCGTTGGGCCTGCGCTGGCTAACATTTTTGTTGGTTGTTATGAATCTTTATTGTTTAGAAGCGTGAAGAAATCACCGACGTACTATCGCTACGTAGACGATACTTTTGCTATCTTTGATAATGAAAACGACTGTGATAAATTTCTTCATCAATTAAACTCCTTGCACCTTTCTTGGGATTTACACTTGAAAAAGAAGCTAATTAACCTCTTCCTTTTCTTGATGTACAGGAGGAAAAGGTGGGCTCTAAACTTATTACATCTGTTTACCGTAAAAAAACATTTACGGGACAAATAGCTGAACTGGAAATCCTTTAGCCCTGGAAAAAGAAAAATCAGTTTAATTTCCACCCTTGCACATCGAGCCTTAATGATCTGCTCAGACTGTAAGCTGCAAGCTGAACTAACAATTTTTTTTCAATTCTACTTATTAATGGTTACCCCGATCACGTCATTGAGAAAGCAATTGCTGGCAAATTAAAAACTTTTACATCACTCACTTCATATACGTTGAAGAAATGCCCTGTCTATTTTCATCTGCCCTGGTTCGGAACTCCTTTGGTTGGACTTGAAAATAAAATCAAAGCAATTGCTGCAAAATCTTTCTTTGCAGTAGAAAAACGTGTTATTTTTACATCTTCCCCACTTCTTCCTGAAATTAAAAGGGGTCTGTTGCCTGCTTCGCTTTTAAGCAATGTAGTTAGAACCACTGTGATAGTTGGTACGTAGGCCGCTCATCTCAACGATTACAGAACAGAATTCGCCAACAAGTGCCAAAATTTATCAGAACCGGCCAAATTCCAAACTCTCGCAATATTTCTACTCGTTCTGGCAAATCTTCAACCCCAGTTATGTTCAGTGACTCTGCGATTGGCCAACACCTTTTGGATAACCCTATTTGCGCCAAAAATTACTGCGATAAAAAATTTACAATTCTTTCATTTGGTCGATCGTCTTTTCATTTATCTGCTTTGGAAGCCGTTTACATCAAATCATGCAAGCCAAATTTATGCCACCAAAAAGAGTTTGTTTACAACTTGAAACTCTTGCGTTGATCACGAGCTTTGATGCTTTTCTCATGTAATCAATTATCTTCGTGCAGCTTCATTTCAAAATCAACTGAATTCCTTCATTCCGACATTTATCTCCTGATGAGCGTCGGACGAAAGCTTCGAGATAAGTTTTCTGATAACTATCTTTACATTTTGTACAACAAATCACTTGTTCAGAGGTGATTCTGTTTTTAAAATTTCTAAATAAGTGAGTTTTGAATTTGGAGCTGAGGTGATTTGTTGGGCAATGTGAGTATGTTTCATAACAATAAGGTTTAATTGAGAAATATGCTGCTGCAATGATGACTTAGTTTGGTTGTTGATTTGGTTGATCAAAGTCGAAGACGTAGGCGGTCGACAATGAAAAACCAAAATTTTTCCATCAGTTTAAATCGAATTTGCTGCAAGAAACCACCTATACAGAACTTTAGACTTTGCATATTCTTGAAAGATCTTACACTAAAATTTTCCGAATAGAAAGTGTTTAGATTTATTTTATTTATTAATTTTTTTGATTTACTGGAAAAAGTCAAAAGCGTTATATTTAGGGCAACCATTAAGCAATTTTAAAGACTAGCTTTTAAAGGTGCCAAGAAATTGCTGTCCGGTTAAAAGTCTTTTATTTATTATAATATAAAGAAAATTAGAGCAAATAGCTAAGACCGTTAAATAGAGCAAAATGCTTTTCTCGACAACACGACAAAGTCACTAGAAAAAGATTTGAAGCAGGACTTAAAGATCGTGGTCGCCGTTGAATAGAACATTCGCACCCAATTGACAATGTTGGGAATTTGATCCATGTTTTTCAAGGCAATCAACCAAATCAAGGCCAGCATTGTCATCACAGCTGCATATTTTTAATTCAAACTTATTATTGCAAAACATACTTTAAGTGGGCATGTGACGTATTCAATGTCGCTTTCGCAACGCTGATTCAACCTCATTAACATAATCAACGTCACTTCACGTATTATGACTGATTATAATTCGCTCTTTGTTCTTTCGACCAGTTGTGGTTTTTTGACTCTGTACCTAACTCTGACCTCGCAATAGGATAAAATTTTTTGTGTTTAGAATATTTATTTCCATCGAATGATGTTATTTCAATCAATATTGGTCTTTTTCTCTGTCGAGAATAACAAACAAAAAAACTAAACTTTGCAAAACGTTTTAATTAAACAGTCGGACCTGGTATGCAACGTCCCATCAACCGTGACCGGGACACCCCCGAGTCGTTTACGCACTCGCGCCCCACCGAGTGACCAGCAATGTATCGCGTCACAATGCTGAGTGTTTAAACCAAGCGGGACATTAAGTCAACTGACCAATTCCAAAAGGAAACAAAAGAATGACCTTCATCATTGTTGGCAGCGTGATCGAATGGTTAGAGCGCCGTGATTGTGATCGACATGGTCTCGTTTCAAAATCTACTCGCCCCATTCTGGTATTTTCTTGGAAAAGACACGTTACAGCATTTTCCCTGTTTGGTGGTTTTGGAAAGCAGTTCTAAATTTCAGTCATATTTCTATAAAAATAAAAAAAAATAAAAATTTCAATCGGAGAACAATAACTTGGCATATCTGAAAGTAGGTGGGAGTAATTTTTTGCTTTATGTATATGGCATCCGTCGCTTTGCTGCAAGTCAAGAGGATAAATATAAAGAGAAAATAAAAACGAAATGAACTGAATAAAATATTCAAAAGATATTAAACCCAGAATCGTAATGAGCAATGACAATGTTTTGAGGAAATATGTAAAGATAAGAAAAAAAGCTTAAATCAAAACTAGATTATTTTTTTATTTTATCTCTATATTTGTTCTCCTGACTCGCAGAAAAGCGACGGAGGCGTTAATACATAGGGTAAGCAATTACCCCGACCTGCTTCCGGAGATGCCGTGATATTGCTATCCGCTTGTAATTAAATACAGATATAACTGTAATTTAGAATTGCTTGCCAAGACTACCAAGCAGAGGAAAGTGCCATAAAGTGTCTTTCCCAAGGACACAACAGAATGGCGCGACAACCAAGACCGTGTTAATCACGAGCCCGGCGCTTTAACCACTCGACCACGCTGCCGACCACTCAAACACGCTGCCGATTAAGCTTTAGTTTGCTCCTTGTAATTTGTGAATATTGCAATCCGTGAAAGCTGGATAACCGACATAATTTATCTCGCGAAACTTAAATGTTTCTAATTCCTTGAACGACTTGCTGTCGATAGTGTTTTAATCATCCCCGGATTGATTAAATCAAGGGGACCAAAATGCGGCCCACAAAAGAATTTCGTGCTGCTCGCGAATCAGTTTGAGAAAAGCAACCTCGTCAAAGAAGTAGCTGAAGCTTGATGTATTTCCTTCAATGTTACAACCAATCCTGCATCTCCTGAGCTCCAACTCGAACTCATAAAACTACAGAATGATGACATGCTGAGAGCGATGAATTTGAACAAGCCGTTGCTTGAATTCTATCGTGTTTATGAATTAAAGCAGTGCTTCTCAAACCCTTGGCCGCGACCCAAAAGTGGTCGCCGTTTAATTTGATTGGGCCGCCAACAAGTGTAGTTGTGTAAAAATTAAATCATTTTGGTTGTGATCCAAAAATGGCTTGATTGATTTCTTTATTTGGTCATAGTCCCACAAATTCTTGTCTAACAGTATGGCAGTAGCATCCGGTCAGGACATGCAAGTCATGTTTTGCATAACCAACAAACTTTTGCGTGATTACCGTTTTTTATACTTAATAAAGAAAACCACGGTTTGGGAAAAAAATGAGAAATCTGAGACTGATTTCAAGCGAAGACCTTTTTATAAAGAACACCATGATTTTGTGACAAAAATTGGTCTTTGCTTAAAATCCCACACAATTTTTTGTCCTATTCACAAAGTATTGCATGTTAATTGCATAATTAGCTTTGGCATACCAACTGCATGACCAACCTCAGAGGTCACCGCACGCCACTGCAGTATGGTTAGACCTATGTTAAATGATTTTGTTTTTGGTTCACTTTTTATGCTTGCAATAATGTCTATGAAAAAGATTGGGTCGCCAAAGCTTTACTCTCTATTTCGGCTTAACATTTGGGCCGCCACAAAAAAAGTTTGAGAAGCAGTGAATTAAAGGAAGAGTTCCCGAATTTAGAGCTTGCGCTCTTGTCATGATTCGTGTATGCCGAATGCGTTGTTGCAGCATGCTTGACTTAAGGCTCGTTTCCACTACAAGCGTGGAATAGAGCATACTTTGTTTCTTTTATTGATCTTTCGGCGTTTAAAATGGAAGTAAAAAATCGCTAAAATTGCTAAGCAAAGCAAAAAATCAATAAAACAAACAAAGAATAATCTTTTCCAAGCTCGTAGTGGAAACGGGCCTTCATGCTTGTTATATTGTTAATTGTGCTATGCTTTCCATAGTGCTTGTTGTGCGAAATTTTGTGCGACGGCGTTTCTGTGTCCCACGGTCGGTGATTTGTATATTCGGTCTTGCTCACTTATATAGAGACGTGGCTGTACCGTTCAGTAGACACGAGACGAAGTTATAGTGCTATTCAGGGTCAGAGAGTTTTTTTTACTATAATTGATTAGTAAATTCTAATTGTATAAGTTTTTAAAGTGTTAAGGTTAGTTTCTAAAACAAAATCCCTGATCTTAACATTTTGGTAAACCCGAAGTGATCTAATAATTTTTTGTAAATAATGTAAATACTTTTAAATTGTATTTTAACAATTGGCGCCCGTGTTTTTTAACTTCTATTTAAAAAATAATATAAATAAGATTTAAAAATAAAAAAATAAAAAAATAAAAAAAAAATACGTATATATATATAAGAATAGCAAAAACACGATAATAAAAACAAAGTTAAAAGCCCTACAGACTGTTTCACCCATAAAAGGGATTATCAGGGGTATCTAAAAAGTAAAATAAAATAAAATAAATAAAGTTAAGATAAAACTGCCAGAAAGAAAACAATAGAAAAAAAACAATAAAAAAAAACTGAAAAAACTTTAAAAATTTTAAAAAATTATAGAAAAAAAATTATAGAAAAAAATTATAAAAAAATTTTTAACGCATAAGCGTTTACAGTGTTTAAAATCTTTAAAAATTTTTTTATAATTTTTTTCTATAATTTTTTTCTATAATTTTTTAAAATTTTTAAAGTTTTTTCAGTTTTTTTTATTGTTTTCTTTCTGGCAGTTTTATCTTAAGTTTATTTTATTTATTTTATTTTATTTTATTTTTTAGATACCCCTGATGATCCCTTTTATGGGTGAAACAGTCTGTAGGGCTTTTAACTTTGTTTTTATTCCCGTGTTTTTGCTATTGTTATTTTAAGCTCTAACTTTGTTATTGAGCACTTTAGAAGTACTGATTTTCATACAGTGTTATATAAATAAGATTTAAGTTTGGTTTGATACGACGAACAGAGATTAACTTTGGTTTGATGTCCGACGATGTTCAACAAAGAAATAATTTTTTGCCTTGTTGCCAATCTTGCGTAATAATCACCTATCATCGTTTGCCTATTCCTTTCGCTTTGTTATTTTAATGATCAATAGGCAACAAATTTCTAAATTAAATTCTCGAAAAACTAATTTAAACCTATTTGAAAATGATTAAAAATTCTGCTGAATTGCCGCCAGTTTCTGCCGATTAACAACCTGGTTTTTCTGCTAACAATAGTACAGCTAATTTTGCTTCAAATTTTAATTTTAAAGTTATATTTTATTGGTCCAACATTTTGCAGCACACGGCGTATCTCTTGTGTAAAATCACATTTTTTTCTATGTCCGAACAACTCAAAATTGCAAATTGTTGATCGCCTGTGATTTTGTTAACGACATTTCTTTTTTAATCGACACTGGCTCATCATATTCGTTGATTAGTGCTTTCAAACGTGAACGTAAAACTAGTCCAGACTTTACTGTTTTATATTCCGCCACATCCAACGTAATCCAAACGTATGGTAAACAAACCTTAAAGTTAATTTTAATTTTTCTGTCAACTATACTTTGGATTTCATAAAAACTGAATCGAATTTTTTTATAATCGGACTTGATTTTTTCGGGTTTTTGTAGGCTTGCTGTTGATGCAGATGAACGCTTTTTGATTGATGTTTATAACAATTTTGGTATTAATTTAAATATTAATGATTCTTTTCTTTTAAGTTGACCGAAATCAACGTCAACATCTGCGCCAACTGTGAGGAAAAACTCATGGAAACGGCCGTTCGAAAACAATTTATACTTTAGAGATACTTCCGACAAAGCACATTCCGTCTCATGCGATATCAATTAACAAGATCCTCTTCTTTTGTCGAGCACAATCCAACCAAGAAAACTACTAGATCCGGTCGAGTGATCAACCCATTCACCCGCTATCAAAGTTATGAACTATTTTCTATAATTCCTTTTGTTTTTGCTTTTCTTGATTGTTTTTATTTTCTTTGATGACTCCAAGTTTTTCCCTGCTTCTATTGGTTAAGGCATTTTCTTTTTCACAATCTTGATTTCTCGCTTGTTGCATTGTCATTAAAGCAAACTTCTAATATTGTTTTGTTTCATCGTTAAACAAATTATATCCGTCTGAACTTCTATCCTAAGCATTAGGCAGACCTAGTCTTGCAATTTCGGCAGGTGATGTCATCACACAACTTACCTGCCAGCCAATTAAAAA
This sequence comes from Diplosoma virens, assembly GCA_963680785.1. NCBI lineage: Eukaryota > Metazoa > Chordata > Ascidiacea > Aplousobranchia > Didemnidae > Diplosoma > Diplosoma virens. Next base: position 1,899,646 of record OY796897.1, on the reverse strand, counting down.
AACTGTCTTGCCTACGTGAGCTTTTGATGCCGATATAAAATTTTCTCCCTTTCCTTTGGTTGAGTATGGACGTACTCAAGCAGGTAAACCCGGGATGGACCAACTAGCAAGTCCAAATTTTGTCATCCAAGGCGAGCATCGTATTATGAACATTATCACTCTGGGAGACTTTTCTCTTTCAAAAATTCAAGATTTATTATTTTTTCTGTAAAAGATTTTACAAATATACATCAAGCCGTGTCGAAAACACATAACAGTTTGACCAATTTGCATTGGTTTTTGCAAAATTGCCCAGACTGCTATAGACAGAGACAAATTACAGCAAGCTATCTTTTTGCTTCAAGCAAATGAAGTTTACAACGCCAATTTCTCTTTTGTCACAAACTCTGTATGTCATTTTTGCTCGACATAGTTCCTTTTAGCCTTAGAATTTTCACATCTTTTTATAACAGTCATAGTTATTCTAATACAAATTTTAACAACAATATGGACTTTATTTTTTACGCTGAAATGTCTTAGAAGATACTTTTCTAAACTTTTAGCATACAGTAGAGACATCTTCACTGTTTGCTTCTCTTTCCTTACTTCTATCAGCAAATTTTTTCCTGCTTTTCGTCAATAAAACAACACTTCAAATACCGATGAATCTTGGAACCAAGACGACACTTGCATTAGCAATCACAACAAGCTACAGTCTTTGATATCTGCTGCTCGTCGTGAATGTTTTTTCACAAACAAACACTAAATAATATGCAGCTTTTTTGGTGTGTCTTGTTTTATCTTAATATCGCTTCTTTTATAGCTATTTTGTTAATGCATGCTTAAATTCACTTTTTCGGACTGCATTACATTTTAAATTTTTCTTCTAATTACGCAGATTGTTGTCGCCTACGTTTGTTTTGCAGTGCTCAGCCGTCGTCATCTTACACAACACCGCTATCTCACGACCCAACTTAACAACTTCAAAAAAACTTTTAAATTGCATCGAGCTTCATTTACAAGAAACAATGTCAATTTAAAGAACTTTTAATTTCATTTTCTCATTGCAAGCTAAACCATGCGGCGGGTTCTTTTTTTTTGCTATAACTTATTGGTTTCATCTTGCGCATAAAAAGCTTATGGACCCTTGAAAATCGCTCTGTGACCCCTGGTGGGAACCACTGATTTAATAAATTGCTGTTTTAAAGCGTCAAGACGGTGCTAAAAAATATTGATCGATTCTAAAACATATTACAGTTCTATTAATTTGTATTCTTCTACAAAAAATAAACTCACTCAATAGTGCTTATTGACCAGTTTTATGCGGTATTAACGTAAATGTTTATAAAGAGCTTCTCGACTACGCATTCAATTTTTTGTCCTCTAAAGTAGTCTTAATTTGTGAAACAAATTGTCGCGGCTTTTGAAATAAATTAATTTTTTTTAAATTTTTGTATATCTAAATGAGAGCCTATATATACTTTATACATATACTGTACACTACTGTGTGCGTTCTTGTTTGTAGACCTATGAATTAGAAATTCAATTTCATCAAGCTAAAACCTAACTTTGTTTTACTTTGATGTGCATTGTTCATTGATATTTGCCCATGTTTGACATGTTCATTGCTGATATTTTGTCTCTATCAATGTAATCCCCCCAGCAAAAAACACAAAATAAAAACATAGATTTTCGGTACATCTTAAGCTTTTATTGGTTTTACCCTGTTCAAGGGACACTGTTATTTAGTTATTAAATGTTTCTCGACTGTCTTGAAAATATATTTCAACTTTATACAATATTTCAAAATAATATTTTATCATAGTTATTTTAAAAGCAGCGTTTCTTTGAAAATATCCAGCAAGATCAAAAAGTTTGACAGTTATATGGTGTTCTTTTTTTCTATGCCAAAAAATCTCTGAAAAAGTGTGTTTAGATTCAACAAAAATCTTTAAAAAGGAAACTGACATGTTTTGGAACGAAAACTCGTCATTTTCTTGTAGAGAGGACGGAATTTTCTCATCTTCTGTTTTTCTATGAGAGTTTCTCCTGATAGAGCATTTTTTAAAAAAATAACAACCTATAAGGGAAAAACATCTTTGTATGATTTTTAGTTTACCCGAATTTTTAAGTTTGATCATCGACTATGTGTGTCGCAATACAATAAAATATAGCCCAAACACTTGTCTATTAAAGTATGAAATACTTCAAAGCAAGTTAGGGAAGCTCAAGTCTGTACAACAGATTCGCAATAGATAGCACACGAGCTCACCGCCCTGTTTTAACCTTCATTTTTTGCGTAAACATGTATATAACAAAACAAAACTACTGATTTAGTTATAATCAGTTGGTGATCCGACCATTTATTGAACGACAATTAATCGAAACAAAAGTTCGATAAACAGTTCGCGGTGTGTACCACCCTGGGTTAATCAACAAATAAAAAGTTCAAGGCAAGCTTTTAATCAATATTGAAGTTGAATGCAAATTTAATTTAGTCTCATTTAGCGAATGTTTTTTGAAGGGGTTTTGTAAAAACTAGGTTATTATAATTAATATTTTCAGTACTTTTGTTTTGTTAGTCGTCACCACGGCCGACTGAAGATAGGGCAGGACATTTAACATTTTCAAGTAAAAGTGGGAAAGGCTATTGTTTGTAACAATGGCAATTGTTGTAATTGTCTTTACAATCAAAATTCAGTTGTTTCAAGCATTTTTACTACTTTGCTGATGAAAAAATATTAATAATATATTTGTGATAATATTACCTTAATATCCACAGAGAATAAATATTGCAGAAAAATTTCAAATTGGCAACTTCTTGAGCTGTTTTAAATTCAGCCTAAAACTTTCACGCATAATGACACAAAATGATGCATTCTATTGACACTTTATACAGAAGAATGAATCTATGTTTGAGTTGCAATAAAGTAGGCCTACCATATTTTTGTTGCCCAAAAAGAGGACAGGTTTCGCCAGCAAGCAAAATGCAAGTAGGATAAGACCATCCCACTAGGCTATATTCAGCAAACGTTACGGCGAAAAAATAGACACTAAAACAAGACAAATTTATTTGTCAGATTGAGCCCATGAATATTTTGCAGTTCCCTCTTTTTTCAATAAGGAAAGATCAGCTTTAACGTCATCATAAAATTGCTTACACGAAATATGATTGGAATTGTGCACAACCTTTAAGATGTTACAAACGGACTCAACTAAAAGGCTGTCTCTTTCCTTGCACCATTGTGTCTGCATCATAGAAAATATGCGTTCTACATTTGCATTATGAGCCATAATGCAGAAGAAGAATTGGGCGATTTTTAACAGTTCACTATAAAACTCTATGGTTCTGCAATGTTTGAAATATTCTGCCCATTTTTCATGAGCCTTCATTTCAGAAAACGCAACTTAACAGTTTCAAGCCGGCTTTGCACAAATTTGCACAAGTTTTGGTATTGATGGAACAGTTTAGCACCATCAACGTCAACGTTTTTCTCTGCCAGATACCTCACGCATCGTTCAACGTTATCCCATTCTTTAATTTCAGACAAGAGCATCCAGTCAAAACATTTGAATTCGGTAAATGAAGTGGTCCATTCATTTAAGTAGGCAACACAAGAATCGGACAATGAAGATACATCGGACATGAATAAATCACACTCCTGCTCTTTTCCCTCTTCTCTGAGTTCTGCCAGTTTTGATTTAACTTGAACAGATACAAACATCTGTCTTTTCTTTTGGAGAATGATTATCTTTACAGAGTTGAGATTAGCAACAACTTCAACAAGAGATATTTTTGATTGTTCAATGTTTTGGACGTGTTTATGAAAAACATCTACAAAGGATTGCAGATGCTTCAAATAAAGTTCACTCAGCGAATTTTCAAAAAAATGTTTTAGAAGAACAGGTGGCTTGTCAATGGATAAGAAATACGACTGAATAGCAGGGTACATATGGATCATTCTAGAAAGGCTAGGATAAAGTGAAAGCCATCTGGTCACGCTGTGGGAAAGGAGTTTCTTGAACTCTATTTCCATAAATACACAGTAATCTTTCAACTACTCTGTACGAACAGTATAAATGGAAAAATGCTGATAGGTCTTGTAAATAATACCTTCAAGATCAAGACTCATTTGATTTACACCGTGGTGTAAACAGTTGTTCAGAATATGTGCTGGGCAACCAACCCCAACCAAAGCAGGTACCTCACTTTTCAAATGAGTAAAAACGTTTCCTCTCCTTCGGCGTATACCACCAAAATTGGTGTTGCAATTATCACCAGTAAAGGAAATGCATTTGTCAAAGAGTCTCTTTTTCTGTAGTGTTTCCTTGACTGCATTTGCAATAGTCAAAGATGTTTCATCTTTAAGGCTTCTGACATCAAGCAATTTAGACTACATGCCTCCATTTTTCCAGTCAAAATGTTGTATGACAATAGGAAAAAGTTTTGTAAATTTGTGATTACTGCCATCAGTGGATACTCCGAGATACATGATCTCATGTTTTTCTATATCATTCAGCACACATTGAACAGACGCTGGAGCAAGTACATTATTTACGATGGCTTCAATCTTTGTGCGAGCACAAGAGAATTTCTTTGCAGTGCTGGAATCAGGAAATATCTTTGCCATCAAAGTGGATGTGCAGTCGTTAGATTTATAGCTGTAATGGTGCTTTACAGTATGAAATGCCATGGTGGCTTGGGCAGCTGCAACTTCATCTTCTGATTTCGTGCCAGGTTTAAAAAATATTCAGTCACTTTAGAAGATGAAGTTTAACCTCTAATTGCTTGTTTATGTTTTGTGGTTTTAATATGGTCATCGAGGCTAATACTGCCTTTGTTTGCCACAAAAATAAATGTTCCATATCCACAAGTAATGCATTCAGCTTCAAAGTCGCTACGTCCTTTTTTGAAACAAGGATATTTCTGCCGTAGTTCATCAGAAAACACACTTTTTCTCTTTGGCATTATTGTTTAGCTTTATTTACTTTATCACAACTCGTTTACTTTATCAGAAAAACCTACACCCTACAGTCACTGTTAAATGCTCTTTCAACACAACTCGTTTGCTTTTCTTTCTCACAATTACTGTTCTTAACGTCTGACAAGCGAAAGTTACTCGTGAAAATTTAAATTGATTATTACATTTGTGATGTAACAAGAGAACAAAAAATTATCAATGGGTGTTGTTACGGATTTGCAATAGAGCAGTACAGTCAAACTTCGATACTATGCCACCCTTTGGGACCGAGAGAAAGTGGCATAGTAGCGAGGGTGGCATAGTAGCGAGGGTTTGTAAAAACAGCCTTGTGACGTGACAATGTACTGTAATGCCACGTTGTGTTGTACAATTATAATTTACATGTTACATTACAGTATAAAGTACAGTGCAGTAGTTTCGAATTTTAAAGTTTGTTTTAGATTCAGAAATTAGCCCACAATGTCAATTCAAAAGCGCAAGCGAACCGACTTTACGTTGAAGCAGAAGAAGGAGATCATTGATGCCGCGAAAAAGGAGCCGAATCAGTCCAAGCTGGCCAGGAAAATGAGCAAGAAATGGGGCATCGAAGTTAACAGAACCACAGTGAAGGGAATCATCAGCAAGAAGGATGCAATCGAGGCGGCTATCAAAGCTGGAGTTCCATCGAAACGCATGAAGCTGAAGCCGTCTCACCACTCAAAGCTTGATGACGGGGTGCTCATGTGGCTAAAGCAAGCAAGAGGACAGAATCTGCCTGTCTGCGGCGATCTGATAAAGGAGAAAGCTTTAAAACTGGCAGAACTGATGCACATTCCAAACTTCATGGCGAGCAACGGTTGGCTGGACAATTTGAAGAAGCGCCACGGCATCACGTTCAAAACAGTGCAGGGCGAAGCTGGAGCGGTGGATTCGCAATCCCTTCTTGAGTAGCAACAACAGGTTCTCCAGCCCTTACTCGGGCAGTTCTCCGCAGACGACGTATTCAACCTGGACGAGACTGGACTCTTCTGGCGTTTGCTTCCGAACAAGACCATGAGTTTCAGGGGAGAACGGTGCGCTGGAGGAAAGAAAAGCAAGCAAATGATCACTCTTCTGGTGGGGGCAAATATGAGCGGCAGTGAGAAGTTCCCTCTTCTGGCGATCGGCAGTTCCAAGAAACCCCGTGCCTTCAAGAACAAGGAGATTCCCGTTACAAAGTAAACTCGAAAGCATGGATGACGGCGAAGTTTTTCGAAGAGGTGTTGCGTGAGTGGGACAGACGACTTGGCCAGCAGGGACGCAGAGTGCTGCTCTGTCTTGATAACTTCTCTGGCCATTCAGAGATCCAGCTGGAAAACATTCAACTGGTCTTCTTCCCACCCAACACGACAGCAAATTCTCAACCAATGGATCAGGGAATCATAGAGAACCTCAAGCGACACTACAAGAAGATCCTGCTGCGTCGCTGACTCGAGGCCATGGACGAGGGAAAGGAGTTCGAGTTTACATTGCTTGACGCTCTGCATATCGTTCGCCGTGCTTGGGAGCAGGTCAGCGAGTCGACGATCAGAAACTGCTTCGTGAAGGCCAAGTTTATCGAAGAGGAAATCCAATCTGAGCCTGATGATGTTGATCTACTCGAGATCTGGGAAGCGCTGCCTGCCGAGGAAAAGATGCAAGAGAACGAGGAGATCGAGCTGTCTGACTTTCTTGAAGCTGATGAGCGCCTCGAGACTGGTGGGTCCTTCACACTGAATGCGATTGCGGAGGAGATGTTGCGCAGCGTGGAGCCGATTGAAAGCGAAGATAATGAGATAAATGTTGAGGACGAAATCGTTTCGTTCGAGGAAGCCCAGCGGGCATGGAGCACTGTCCGGAAGTTCATGCAGCAGAGAAGCGGGAAGCCCAGTGTGATGCAAGCATGCGATCGGCTAGACGACGACGTGCATGAAATCCGCAGAAAGAACATGCGCCAGCTGACGATTCCTCAGAGTTTTGTGCTGAGCTACAGTAGATAACTAGATGCACATACATACAGTATACTTTTGCCGTTTCACAGCCTTTTAATCGTTTCGTTTATAGCGTTTATTGTTTCGTTAATACAGCAATACTGTACCTCATGTGGCATAGTAGCGAGAGTAAGGTAGCGAGGGCATAGTGGCATAGTAAATATATTTTTTATTGAATTTAGTTGGTGACGATCAGAAGTGGTATAGTAGCGAGGTGGCATAGTATCGAAGTTTGACTGTATAAGAAATAAAAATCTAACTTGTAAAAAATAGGACATTTGGTTACTTTTGAGTGTCCTCGGAGGACCATTCATTTTTTTTGAAAAAAGAGGACGTATGGTAGCCCTAAATAAAGTTTATTGAATAAACGCATCTCACTCAATTTCATCACGAGCGTCACCAAAACAAAGCTTCGCTTTTTTTGGCATATAGCTTTTAGTTAAAATGCGTAGTTAGCAATAACCTTTAATTTCCTTCAAAATAACACAAATTGCGGTTTACATGTTTAGAGACGCAAAAAATGAGGGATAGGGAGCAATTGCCTTTGAAATTGGCAAGACAAAAATATTCTATTAGATTTTGTCTCTACAATTATCTAATCTCGATCAAAATTAATCCAACAAAGTTTGAAACGATCAGTTTAGACAAGGGGTGACCTAACTTTTTTTTTAAAAAGAGCTACCAAACTTACGTATAACAGCAGTTTAGAGAGAGAGAGAGAGAGAGAGAGAGAGAGACAAAATTTAGAAAAAAGCTACTTTTTTTGTTAAAAAGGCACTCTCGCAAACGAAGACTTCAGCAAATCAATAAAAATTATCTTTAGAAAACTTGGTAAAGAACAAAAAAAAAAAGATTTTCATTTGAGTGTGAAGGTGTAAATCTATTTTAGTGCAAAATGAAGGCCAATAAAATAGATAAGATCTTCGCTTGCGACAAGGACGTTTAATTTTTTTGGATTGAATGAACAGTGATGGGTTTAATAGGGTGCGAACGGAGCCGCCGCACCGCCTCTCCCTTAAAATGCTTCAAAAAGTGGCCCCCCTACACAAGACATTGCTCTTTTTCTTCATAGTAGCACCAGGACGTCGATGGCATGTTTAAAATGAAGAGTTTTTAATTTTTTATCTTTTTTAGAGATAACTTTGCTTTAGACACTAAAAAGTGGCCCCTCCTAAAACAATGACTTTTTTTGAAACCACACTGACTTGGAACACTTAACAGTGCCCCCTAAAATAAAGAAGTTTTTTTTTAGAGATCACTTTGTTTTGATACACTAAAAATGGCTCCCTCTATGACAATGACCTTTTTTAGAGATTGCTTTGCCTTGGAACACTAAATAGTGGCCCTCTTTACTTTTTGCTGTTCTTACTCCTTACTTTTCTTGCACCAGGCTCCCCTTTTTGTAAGGCCATCACTGTAAATGAAACACCGCCGCAAAAATATAAATTTTTTTTTATTTAGCCTTTTTATTGGTCTTCACAAAATGATTTAATAAAAATTTTCTCCAGTAGGCCTACGCTTACAATTTGAGCTGTTGAGAGTGCTTTTTTATAATTTTGACCTGTTCGTTCAAAAAATTTCTGGCGCCTCTAATTGCAGCGCCTCTTTGTGTTTTTATTTTCCAGCCGCCACTACAAGAACAGGTTTGCAAACTTTTGATAGAAGTAAATACAAGTTTGTTTAATTCGGCAATAACTGTTTTCTCTCTTTGTCAAAAATTTCTAAAGTAAGAAAAATATTTTCAGCATCCTTATTTTTGTCTACTGGGTATTTGCAGAATAAACAAACCAAGTAGATAAGAGGATAAATTATTCAGAAAATTGCAATTACAATACAAGGTCCCTGGTGACTTTTATTTCTACTTCTACTTTTGAAAACCAAAAGTATCATCGAATGCAACTTCATAAACTATTATTTCATTTTTTGTGGAGTGGCAAGCCAAATTTGTAGATGTATGCATGGCAGATAAATCACCAAAACTATGAAAAGCTCTTTTAACTTAAAATCAGATTGTTGATTCCATTCCTAAAGCTTTCTTCAGTATCAAAGATTTTGTAAAATTGAGGACGTTTTATGTCTTCCGCTAGTAATTCGTCAGAACTGAATTTAACAAACAATAAAACTTATTTCTGTATTGTCATCTTGTGAATGATTACTTTACAGCAACAATGAAAGAAACAAATAACGAATTTTTTGATAGGAATTTTTGAGAAAAAAAATCAATTCGTTTTTGATGTAATTTAGGATTATCAAAAGAAAACTTGTTAGTTACTTGGATTTCTTCTGTACACAATATGTAATTTGAAGCGCTGAGCCCAAACGTGAAGCCGGTTTTGCTCTATCACGTCAGGATTTTGAGTTATTCATATTTTTTATTTTCAAAAAATTTGAAAATTATTAATTTTTTTAAAGCACAAATTTTTTTGAAGGTTTTTTAATGAATACGTGATAATAATTTATAACCACTTTATCAAATAATTGATTGCTTTTCGATGCTATCTTTTAAAATTTATTATTTATATATATGGTATATAAATTTAATTGAATGCGGTATTGTTACATTGAAAACAGTATAAAAATAGGCAATACCCTTTGTTAGGCAATTCCAAGACTCCACTACTAAAGGAAAAACATTCCCAAACCTTATTTTTTAGCCCAAAAAAATTTGCAAGATTGGCTTAGAGATTTAAATTTGCCGAAAAGACTTTGAAATTCTTGCATCTAGTTTGAAGCACTTCAAAAAAGCGTAAAAATTACAAGCTTTCGAAAAAGAGATTATGATTTGGATTTTTTTATTTGTTGATGAAGAGAGTAAATTCAAATTTTGGTAGAAACACTATTTATAAATTCAATTTTTTGGTTCAAAGACCAAATTATAAATTCAAATTTTGGAGAAGACCAAATTCTTGTTAATGAAGGAAAGACTCGCGACTCCCAGTTTCCGCTCTCCGCCGAAAGGTGCCGGCGTGTCCAACGATAAAAACGGAATTCAATAACTATAACCGTCCTTAAAATGCTGAACTTATCTAAATAAGGTCAGCGAAATCCCTCCAAGTTACAACCACCCTTACTTAAATATGCGTAACTCTATGACGCCAGATACAGAAAATTATAGTTGCTACTTAAAAGAGAGTGTTACGGCAAGTACTCGAGTTTCGAACCCGGGTTTATTTTCTGGCTGTAATTTACTTAAATTTTGTTTTTTGACATTTAATTTGATTCACTTCATTTTTTCACGGCGCTCGCTTGCTAATTGATTGTTGCTTTGAGCCGACATTTTCCATTATCTCAGCGCGCTCGATTGCTAATTGATTGTTACCTCGAGCTGACTTCTTTTTTCCATAAGTTGGGTGTAATTTGTGTAGAAACGCTTAGTTTTGCTACTTCAGCCTTTGTGGAGCGGTCGTAGATTTACTGTTTGAAATACTGTTAGACGCCGTTGGGAGTGCTGTTGAGGCTTTTGAGCTGTTTTATAATACTGTTGGAGATACTGTTTGATATTGTTAGTTTTGTCGGTCTGCTCCGTGTCAGTCTACAGTTGGTGAGTGTTTATAAGTCTTTCTTTTGCATTAGTTATTTATGTTTACGTTTATTTATAGAAAACCGTCCGACCAGATTATTACGTCCGACCAGATTATTACGTCCGACTGTATTATTTCGTCCAATCATCCAAATCGTTCGTCCGTACTATTTCGTCCGACTCTATTATTTCCTCCGATCGTCCAATCATCCATTTCTTTCGTCCGATTTGTCTTATTTTCGTCCGACCAGATTATTACGTCCGACTGTATTATTTCGTCCAATCATCCAAATCGTTCGTCCGTACTATTTCGTCCGACTCTATTATTTCCTCCGATCGTCCAATCTTATTTACCCGTCTAATTTAGTTCGTCTTATTTCGCATTGTTTTTATATCTTAATACAAATTTAATTTAAATCAAATCAAGGACGCGTACATTTCCGGAGACAGCCACACGGAGTTTAAGACCGCGAAGAACTTAACTGTAACAGAGAGGATTGAATTTATTAGTTATCTGCGGTTTCACACACGCAGTTACTTAACACAATACAGCAAAAATTAATACAACGTTCACCGTTCTCTGACCCAAATTCTAGTTACTGTGTAACAAGAGCGATCTCTCACTCTATTTATAATAAATCCGAATTGGGCAACGTGAATTGATTTGTATTTGTGATTTGCATTGATTTTTCGATTATTTTGGGTATATTTTGGTAATTTTGATTTCTTCAATTTATTTCAGGAAATTTTAACCATAGTCACACCAGAGCATTCGTAGAGTGGCAGTTTTAAGCGCATAGTGGGTTTTTACTATTTTCGTTTGTCGTTCATTACAGTTGTTGAAGAATTACTTTTTTGTTTCTAAAAGTTTATAATTTTGTGTAAAAAATTTTTGTTAACTGGGTTGTTTGCTTTTTAACGCGCTTTTATTTCTAATAAAAATTAAACTTTAAACTAGAAATTTGATGTGATAAAGTTTTATTTATCTTTTCCTAATTTATCTCATGCCTTCTGAAGGGCGTCAGAAATTGTTTGGCGGGAGGGGCAAAATTCAAAACAAAGGTACCTTTTTAATTGGATAAAAAAATTGTAGTTAAGGTTTATAGCCGCATCAGCTGAAAAAAGTTTGGGGAATAAAACAATATTGCCCAAATTTTATTGAAGATTGCCAGAACCATGATTTGTTGGCACGGTACAGAGTAGCTCTTTTGATTCGGCAATCATTTTCAGCGCAAAAATCTAGTGAAGAATAAAAAAAGGCATTACTTCAATCAGTGTCCGAAATTTTGCTTTGTCGGCAGCGTGGTCAAGTGGTTAGAGCGCCAGGCTTGTGACCAACACAGTCTCGTTTCAAAACCTACTCGCACCATTCTGTTGTGTCCTTGGGAAAGACACTTTACGGCACATTCCCCTGTTTGGTGTTCCTGGAAAGCAGTTCTAAATTACAGTCGTATCTCTATTAAATTACAAGCGGACAGCAATAACTTGGCATCTCCGGAAGCAGGTCGGGGTAATTGCCTACCCTGTGTATTAGCGCCTCCGTCATTTGTCGTTTGAAGGGCATCCACTACAGGTCAGACACAAACAGGACTGGGGCCGAGGGTTTATCCTTTTACTACCCCAGACTGCTACACTGCCTGAATCAGATGCTGGCAGTGATGTCATTAAGCCAGCATCGAGTTTCGTCATCCAAAACCGTCAGACCTCGTGCTCCATGTCTGATGGTTAACAAGGGCACGCTGTTAGTACATGGTCTGCGGTTTGCTCAGAGGCGCCACACTCGCAGTTCGGTAAAGGAGCAAGATCCCATTTGTGCATGGACGAATGGAATCGCCCAACACCAGTCCGCAGGCGGTTGAGCTTAACCCAAGCTGCTGGGGGTAAGCCCATCTCAATAGGCCTGGAACCGGTCCCAGGCACAAAAGCACGGAGCCTGGAAGCATTTTCACAGTATTCCGTTTTCCATTTGTGATTTATTCATTCAGAAGTGCGGATGCCAAGTCTGGCAAGATTGTCCAAGAGATTCCGCGCACCTGGCACAAACGGGCGTCTGGATCTTAGTCTCACTTGGCCAGTATCTGAGGACTCACTTAAAAGACCATACAAGATATGATCGGGGTCCAGAGATCCACGGTAAGCCAAGGAGAGTGTCGCTCTCAGTTGGCGAAGCTCAGCTGGCTGGATGCCTGAGAGTACAGGTAGGTGGTCCGTTGGAGTGGGACGCAGGCATCCAGTAACTATGCGCAAGGCGTCATTCAAGACACTGTCAATGAGATGAGTGTGAGCACTGCGACACCAGACTGGCGCACAGTACTCAGCTGTTGAGTAGACTAGAGACAAGGTGGCTGTGGTAGTGTTTTAGCACCATCATCCCATCCCGAGCCCACGAGTCACCTCAACAGTGTGACGCGCGAGGATAGTTTTTTGCGCAATGCCACTAAGTGGTGACGAAACGCGAGCGATCTGTCCAGTTTTACCCCAAGATAAGTAGGGGTTGGACAGAACGGTAAAAGTCTACCATTGTTGTAGACCTTTAGCTCACATTTGGCCTCTCGGTTATTTAAATGAAAGGCTGCCGTCACCGTCTTAGTGTGACTGAGCTTCAACCTCCAAGTCTGGAGATACGCTGACAGTGTGGACATGTCTTGGCTTAAAGTCCCCTCCAAATCCTTCCAGTTTCCAGAAGAGTACAACAATGCTAAGTCATCAGCAGAAGCAAACTTTCTGGAAATCATGGAAGGAAGATCGTACGTATATATGTTAAATAGGAGGGGAGCCAAGACCGATCCCTGAGGTACGCCGTTTTTAAGACGGCATAGCCTGCTTTGCTTGCTGTCACCGGTGGTAAAGATGAAACATCGATTTTGGACAAGCTTCATGATCATTCTGACCATGTGCTTATCTGGAAGTAGTCTCAACAGTTTGCAGGTAAGGCCACGGTGCCAGACAGTGTCATAAGCAGCTGTCAGATTGATAAATACGACACCGGCCTTCTTTTTAGCCTCGAAAAAATCCTCGATGTTCTGGGTTAGCAGAACAACTTGATCTATGGTTGACTTCCCGCGTCGGAACCCAGCCTGCTCTTTAGGGAGCAGTGGATCGATTAATGGTTCAACTTGGGCGTAGATAAGCCTCTCAAGGATCATGTAGGGGACACAGAGCAGAGATATCGGTTCGATAACTCTTTGGGTCCCCCACGGGCTTTCCTGGTTTTGGGATCGCGACCACAAGCGCTCTTCTCCAGATCTTGGGAATTTTGAGTCGGCGCAAACAGGAAGAAAAGAAGTCACATTACCAGGACTTCAAAGCAGTCCAGCATGGAGTATATGCTCGGGGCAGATGGAATCAGGTCCCGGAGCTTTACCTGGTTTTAAATGTTAAAGGGCAGCAGTAAATTCTCTCTGTGAAAAATTGTCAGAGATATTTACTGGGTCTGGTGTTGTGGCCCTCCAAAGGTCAGACACTTCTTGAGAGACAAGTCGAGATGACTTGCGGTCAACAGCCTCATATTTTCCATTTCTAACCAGCTGAGATTCAATAGCATCGGCTGAAACGAGACAGTGACGAGGAGAGTGTCGTGACCTACCAGTAAGGTTGTTTAAAATACTCCACGCTTTTCGACTGGAGTGTGAGAAGTCAATGCTCCGAACTGCTTCGGACCATCGATCCCTCCGCTGCCTGTCAAGCTTGGCAAGCAAAGCTGTAGCAGCTAAACTTGAGTCGTCTTCCCTAGGAGACTGCAGAAAGGTTTTAAAGAGGGATTCACATTCTGCATCCCATTACGGAATATAGTTATTTCGATACCCGCGTGGAATAATATTTTTGGCTGTTTTCTTAATGGTGTTACAGAAGTCCTGGTAAGCCGCATCCACATCAAGTGAATCAGGCGGTAACAAAGTCTTTGCGAATTTATTCGTCAAAGCAATGTAATGACTCCATTTGGCCTTGCGGAAATTTCATCGCTTAACAGGCATGCTTGGCACTGCCACAGAAACCTTGGTGGTGTAATAAGCGAAGGTCGATGTTGTGACCTGGGAAACTTGTCAAGGACACGTCTATCCGGTAAGCAACTGTTTGGACCTACGCTAGCGAAAACTAGATCTGGATTGGTGCCAGTGTTAGAGAGGCCGGAATAAAAACTGGCAGAATCCTTGGCATTATATAGGAGGGCAAAACAATTAATACTTGCCCAGCCAGCCAAATACTCACCATCCGGACTATTATCATTGTAACCCCAGTTAACATGACGACAGTTAAAATCGCCAGCGTAAAGACAGGGGTGAGGAAACACTGGGAGATCCAGGGTTCGCAATCGCGTTGGCGGTGATTTGTAGACGTTGAGTATTTTATAGCCATCAACGTCCACACACAGCCACTCGATCTCCGATGTTGATGGAGGTTGGTCCAAAAGCGTGGGTCTGAGTCGCTCGTGGACAAACGTGGCAAGGCCATGCTCCCTGGTTAAAGAAGACCCAGCTAGTTTGTAGTTTGGAAGTACCAACTTCTCTGCATCAGTGCAGTGGGTCTCCTGCAATAGGATGATGAGTGCCTCAGACTGCATAGCGAGGTGATAAAGAACGTTCATTTTGCTTGCAGTGAGGCCTTCGATGTTCAGCTGAAGAATAGTGGGTCTTCGGAACTTGTTGGCATGTGCCCTGAAAAGGGCAGTTTTATCCTGTCATTGCCCCGTCCTGAAAAGGACGTTTGCCGATTAGCAGACCCACGCTGAACATCGGAGTGGGTGGATACCCTTCCGTTTTGGTAGGTTCGGTTTCGGTCTGTTATTTTTAAAATCAATGAACAGACTTACTCACGGCTCAGGGTCCAAGTAAGCATCCACCATCTGGGCCATTCGTCGCTTTCCTGCAAGTCAGGAAGATAAATATAGAGATAACTAAAAATAAATATTATAGAAACCAAACTGCTTAAAATGAGAAGCACCAGACTCGAGTTTCGCTCTTATTAGAGCTCGTCAGTGATGCATATCTCACTGCGAATCGAACTCGCTACGTGTTGTCTCCCAAGCAGGAGACAACACCACTAGACCACGCGAGCCCGACAACAACTCAATCACAAGCAGCTGGAAATGATTCCCGGCTTTGCCGCGCAAGGAATACACAGAATCCACTGTGTGGTAAGACCAAGGCCGCACCTCATGACCGGGACTTACCCGACAAGCGTTAAGCATCGCGCTTACACTCCTAGAGCTTGGCGGGCGAAGAAAGGATATTATAAATAACATGAGGTATTTAGGAATATTATAGAAACCAAACTGCTTAAAATGAGAAGCACCAGACTCGAGTTTCGCTCTTATTAGAGCTCGAGTCTGGTGCTTCTCATTTTAAGCAGTTTGGTTTCTATAATATTCCTAAATACCTCATGTTATTTATAAAAATAAATAAATAAATAAAAGGGTAAGACTAAAAAAAGGCCTTCACGTCTAATGATCGATATTTTGATCAAGTTTATACAACTGTAGACTAACCCAACGTTTTTATACTGCAAATTTTAAGGGGGACCATTTTTCCGTCTGTTCCCTTCCATTTTGAAAAGGGCAGGAGGGCAATTGCTTTCCTACTCCCCTCGCTTCCGGCGCCCCAATGCCTTATTACTTCTGCGAAGGGTGTTTTTTGCTTTTAAGCCAATAGGTTCGTCAACCCTGATGTAAATAATTGAAATAACAACAAGTTACGACAAGCAATAAGCGTCACCAAGTTAAGCGCTGACCAACGTCAATATAGCTTGGAACCAAACGAATTTATTAATAGTCTGATTAAATAAAGCACTAGATATTTTTGCAACTAACCTTTAGAAAAATTCAGATGCCCTAAAGTGATTACGATCGTTCATGACCAAAAATAATGAATATAAATTGCCGTGTGAAACAAACAACATTGAGATTAACATTGTTCGCATTGCTGTTAAATGAATGTCAGAAACAAAATGCATTTAACTTGCACCTATCAAATCGCTGTGTTCTCTTTTGGGACCAAAAAAATTTTTTTAAATAAACAAATTTTGAAAATAAACTTGTAGAAAAACTTTACCTGCCTCTGGGGGGTCCGATCTTGAGGAAGAACTTTTATCCCTCTCGGCCCTCTGGTGTTTCACTTCATCAGACCATGAGATCAACCCATAGATGTATTGCTTTTTGGCTCCATCGCTTATCTTTATTAAAAAAACAATTAATTTAGAAATCACCAAAGAATATCTGCGACAGTGCCCCATTTGTGCGCGTTTTTGGCGAGTTCTGGGCTTGCAAACTTATTACATGTATACGTAAGAGGCGAGTAAACATAAAAAGTTAAGTTTGGCATTTGGTTTCAACGATGGAAAAGTAAATTTTTGATTTGAAAGCACAACATTACGGAAAGCGACTGACATCTTTGGCATTGTGAATCACGAAGCCAAATCTAAATTTACGTCTGACAAAAATTTAGGTTTTGAACTCGCATCAGGGATATTCTCGTTGCTCAGAGGAATAAGAGGAGCTTATAAGAAGAAAATAAAACATCTAAGTTTCTGGCTTCTAATGCATTGTTACATCAATAGAAGCATCATGGAGGCGCATTGCTACACTAAAAGAGCAAAACTATTTGATGGATTAATTATATCAGTAAAAAAATTATGTCAGTCACTGAAAATGAATTGCGGATAAACATCAGCACCATCGTTTCAAGTTAACCCCTTCGTACACATCCCTTGAAGGAAATGAGTAAAAAACTATTTTTTTGCTTTTATGA
Organism: Diplosoma virens; assembly: GCA_963680785.1. NCBI lineage: Eukaryota > Metazoa > Chordata > Ascidiacea > Aplousobranchia > Didemnidae > Diplosoma > Diplosoma virens. The sequence continues at coordinate 1,882,434 of OY796897.1, read as the reverse complement.
AAAGGGTATGGTCACCGATACATAAAACTATTACTTTTTTGGATGTGACGTCATTCATATGCAAATTAATTGATGTGTCCAATTATACACAAATTTGCACGAACCCATGTATTTGATGTAGTTTTTTGTTTATTAGTTGATACACCATGTGTACAAACGATGACGCTTAAACTTAAAAAATTATTGCCACTTGTAAAATACTTTTTCATCCAACAGGGAGCTTCCAAATGTAAATATAGATTTTTGATTCCTTTTTGACATATTTTTGACAAGCTATTTGAGTTTTTCAACTTTTTAAAGGGTGTATCAGAGATATCAAATGCACCCCTATTTTAGTACAAAATGTAACCCCAAACAGAACCTTAAAAATCAAACTTTTAAAGAACAAAGTAACAAATTTTTAATTTAATAAGAGTGCTGGTGACGTCAGCAACATGAACAAATGTTTACATGCTCTACCAAGCCAATAATTGGTTTGCTGAGTTAGATAAAACCCAATTAGGTTGCATGTGTACAATTGGACACATTGTGTACGAAAGGGTTAATTTTCTGACTCGGAGGTTAATGTTGGTTCAATTAAAGTTTTAATTGTTTGTTCTTGATTCTAACTCGATCTGTTTGTAAAACCAACTCAAAATGTAATGACGGGTTCGCTACTCACCGGAGGGAGACAGAAAGGGAGGTTGATCACCTTTTTCAGATACTCGTGCCCGCTAATGTTGCTCTGGAGCAATTCCGGGGTCATCTTTTGTTCAACGCTCTTTACTGCAATGCGCGAATCAACCGCAATCAAACAAACAAACGGCGCGTGCTTGTCGCTCAGCAGAATGTTGACCGCGTCCAGGACCGACTTGACCTGCAACAACCCGGCGTCAACTTTGACCTTAATTTGTAATGCAAAGTTTGCAATTCCAACCACTTTTATTTGCTCAAAGCTATAAAACACTTGCAACGTCTGACCTTTACCAGATCCACGCGATCGAGATCGTCGATGGAGATGATGACGCGGTACTTCCGCTTGAACACAAACTCCGCGCACCTCACTATTTCCGTCATCAATTGAACCTAAACACTCGACACCAAGTGACAGGATAAGAAAGAAATGGCGACATTTTTATCAACTTATATAAAGAGCAGTAAAAACGTTTGAAGTGCAACATATAGAAACGGATGTTGAGAAATGGCCTCAAATAATCACTTGATAAATTAAAAATATGTAACTTGTTTGTTTAAGCTATGAGAAAAAATTTATTCTCTAAAAATTTTCAAAAACGCTTGTAAGAAAAATAGTAGCAAATATTTTTTCAGGTATTATTTTGCTTTTTAGTTAGTTAAACGGTTTTCTTTTAGGTAATCTATTTCCTAGTAAACCAGCAAAGTATTTGAAGAAATTTATTATCGACCTGTTAAACTCAGGCATCAAACAAGCGTCACCTCATATTTGACTTTGTTCATGAATCCGAGCTCCTCCACCACCGAGTGTTTCGTTCCCTTTAATGCGTTGTTTATCTTGCTCGACTGGGATTGGCAAACAACTGTTAAAAGCCTCACCACTCCATACGTCACTGCTACAACAGGAGGCATCCAAGCCACAACCTGGATCACAACGGGGACAGCAGAGCCAAACTGCGTCAATAAAAAAATCGAGTCGGGATGACATATTAACTTAACTGTGCTGATTATAAAGCAAGTGGTTTATGATTTAAAAAAGGAACTAAGTGATAAATGGAGCAACATAAACATTTTATTTTATCATTTTCTTTTTTCCATTCTTTTTTCAAAAAAACAAAAATGCAAACATCTGACCGAGAAGGTAGGAGCGTCAACATAGAGCCAGTTTAACCTCTACCTTTGTGCTAAAGTTTTCAACTTTGAACAATCAGATCACTTTATTTTCATCTGCTTAGTAGTTTTAGCAAGCAGCTTTAAATTTTGAATAAAAATTAAAAACCAAATAAAATGTTTCAAGCTTGACTTTGACTTCTTCAAAAGCGGATGAAGCTGATCGTTTTATGGTTATTTTTTATTAAGCTCTATGCCTCTTAGTTATTCCGCGAGTTGAGAGGATGCTTAGTTGATACAATGATATGATATGAAAAAATTATCCCGAATATTTACTTTTTTTTATGAAAGGCTCCAAGATTTGAAAACGTTAGAACTGAATGCTTTTGTTGTTCAAAAAGTTGTTTAAAATTCTTATAGTTTTAAACAAAAAAATTGGATTAATTAATTGATAACAATTAAAAATAAAATTAAAAAAATAAACTTCTCACTCTGTTAACATCCAAATCAAAATCTCCCGCAAGAATGACAATGGCAACCAGAATAGCGGCGATGGAAATCCCTCCCAGTATCCACCAGCCCAGCAAGTTCATTCCACAACTTTTCTTTGGGTTTTCACTGCAATGATCCAAGAAATGGCAGAACATAGCCCACCGGCGGCTCCCTCTTTTGCGTCCATTTTGTAAGGTGACGTCTGATGCGACGCTAGAGGAGCTGCTGTTGTTACTCACCTTATCACTCTCCCATTTCACTTCAATCTTTTTGAGTTTCAAAGCCTCAAAAGCTGCTTCGGCCTCCCGAGAATTGGAATATTGAACCTCCCACCAACCATCTTTCACATGTTTTTTCTCTATTTTCTTAAATTTTCTCACAACACCGTAATCCTTCATGATGGTTTCCACTTCAACTTGGTTTGACACATGATCATTAATCAACGTTGGCAGTTTCACAAGAAAGTTGTTTGTAACGTCACTGTTTGAGCTACTGCATTGCATGGCCTCAACAGTTATGAGGCGAAATAGACGTGATGTCACAATGCCGAACTCAGTCTCAATTGCTCTCGAAAGATTGGTAACAATGGCTGCCCACAAGTTGTCACTTCCGGCGTACTCCCATGCATTAAAGTCAACAAAGATGAATCTGCACAAAATATCGTTGTAGCGAGTTGCACTTGAAGTGTGCATGATATTGTCATGATATCGTGGAAACAAAATTAAATAAATTCGAATTGAAACTACGATAATCTTTGTGATGAAAAATACTAAAACAAAATACAATTTTCAAAGAAAATATTAACGTTTTAGTTAGTAATATTCTGACTCTTTTACTTCAATAGCAGGGAAACCGAGATTTCAACATAGGTACAACTTGTGAAACCTATGGTTCTAGCTGTTTTCCGAAGCCACTAATTTTTTGAAATTTTTTAATAAAATGGATCCTGATGGGAACATGAATGATGAAACCCTCTATCCAATGATCTCATTATCACAAAATCACACCCCGCATGTGCATTTCACTCACTCCCACCTGGTGTTTTCTTCTTTTTTATTTTGTTCTGTGGAAACCTCGGCCTCTTCCAACCCAGCAACTTCAACACCTGGGGTGATCAATCTTCTTTGTTTTTTTTCCGGAAGTTTCGTAAGCGCTGCGTAACAAAGTAAGCACGGGTCCGCTAAACAATGGAAAAACTTTTTGCAGAATAAGATCAAAACCACAAATATAACAAAAACAAATAAAACTCCTAAAGCGACGAATCGCGAGATATGAGAATGGCGGTGCGGATGTGGGACGTCAGGGGGGACTTTCCCGGAATCATTTCCGGCCTTTGTAGTGTTTGCAAAATTGAAAAACATGTTGGGATTAGCCGTCCACATGGTCGCGATGATAATAAAACAAAGTAGGACGAAAACAATCAACACGCATGCGCAGGGAACCCGACACCAAGCACGACTTCGTTGCGGCTCATTCACAACCACTTCTCTTTGTCTTTCTTTCTTCTTCATCAAATCTGAAATAAACAAAATGTCGAGATGAAACCGGAAAAAAGTTCGTTGCACTTCTGATAAAGATTACGACCGTCATTGTTCATACGTTGTCTTAGAAACGCTCATTACTTGAGGAACAACGTCATCTGCAAACAAGGAGTGTGCCAATTAATCAATATCGGTATCACTATCGCATTGGTGGATTGGCATTAACAAAATAGTTGCGACGCCGATTCTAATTCAAATACTTCACATCTTTTAAAGTTAATTTTTCGAATTAATGGTGAAGCTTGTGCTTCAGAAATTGATTTTTTTTCTGTTCACACTTCTAATCAAAGGAAAAAATTAATTTTACTTTTAATTTAACAGAAAATATTTTTTGTTTTAACGCCGCAGTTTCGAAAACATAATAATATTTACGCAATAGTCAAGGTAGTGTAAAAGCATGGGGCGCGCTTGTGTTTTCGGGTGGTTGTGTTGCCCTACAACCAAGTCAAAGAGTTGTTATCAAAAAATAAATTACAGACTGAAAAAAGGATCCATACTCATTGTATTCATCGAACCGTGACATGGTTTGCAATTTCATTCTATTTTCGCTGTAATAGCAAGCTGTAAGCAACACTGTAACAGATTTGCGTGCCTGGTAATCAAACCCAGACCCTCTGCGTCACCAGCAGAGTCACTAGAGCTAAAGTAATACTCAAGCAGTCAATTTAATCAGGAGACAAATTAGTAAAATAAATTTAAATTAGAGCGTCACAAATAAGGGCATGGGTCACATGATTACCTTGAACTTGCTTGAGGAATTGGGACTTTCCGGAACCCCACCTTGCAAATATTCCGATTGTTATGGGAGGTTCGGCGTCTTCAATATTCTGCACGAGGGCGCTGGCGAGTACTGAATGGTTGAGGTGGTCCAATCCTCGTGGCGAGTCATTGAGCAAATTTGCTGCAACAAGAACATCGGGTGAAATACAGCGACGAGGTCTGTGTTCGAGCGAAGTAAGACACGAAAATCACTGGTAAAAAAAACATTTTGAGCCGCTTAGTGGTCACGTGACACATAAACAAACAATTCGGTTTGCGCGGTTTTATTTGTTTTCAATCATTAGCTGCTGGCTCGATATGAAGAAGCTAACTGCTTATAACAAATTTCAACAATTCGTCTTCCCAGACCTGCAATGAACCTTTCTCTCTCACGTTTTTGAGTAAACTAAAAAATTTTAAATTTTTGTCCATGGAGTGAACAAATTTATGAGTTTTTTATCGACAGTAAATGAATTTTTCCAAATATGCAGCGAAAAGTGACGTAGAAACATCTGTTAACAATCATGTTGGACTAGGTAGCTATTCACCATTGCGCATTTCTATCTGCTGTCAGTTGAAGTGGAAGCTCACCAATAGGAGCTAGAGAGTCGCAGCACCCCAAATATCTGTGTAGCAGTTTTAAATATCATCAGCAACGCTTGAAAAATTAATAATTTTTATAACTTTTTATTTTTCTCAAATTTTTTTCATCAAATTTAAGTTTTATTGGGTTTTTTAAGGAAATCTTTTTTAATTTTAAATTGAAAACTTCTTGAGCTCTTTTAAATTCAGCTCAAAGGTTTCACGCTAAGTGATGCAAAATGAGGAATTCCATAAACGCTTTGTACAAAAAATAAATTGTACTTTTGATTTGCAATAAACGCAGCTTACACGATTTATTCATAGGCTTAACCATTACAACGTTTCGCTTTTTTTGGCAAAAAGCTTTTTAGTTAAAAATAATGCTTACTTCGTCGTCATCGTCGTTTGAAGAGCATCCACTACAGGTCAGACACAAACAGGACTGGGGCCGAGGGTTTATCCTTTTACTACCCCAGACTGGTGCACTGCCTGAATCAGATGCTGGCAGTGATGTTATTAAGCCAGCATCGAGTTTCGTCATCCAAAACCGTCAGACCTCGTGCTCCATGTCTGATGGTTAACAAGGGCACGCTGTTAGTACATGGTCTGCGGTTTGCTCAGAGGCGCCACACTCGCAGTTCGGTGAAGGAACAAGATCCCATTTGTGCATGGACGAATGGAATCGCCCAACACCAGTCCGCAGGCGGTTGAGCTTAACCCAATCTGCTCGGGAAAAGCCCATCCCAATAGGCCTGGCACTGGTCTCGGGCACAAAACCACGGAGCCTTGAAGCATTTTCACAGTACTCCGTTTTCCATTTGTGATTTATTCATTCAGAAGTGCGGATGCCAAGTCTGGCAAGATTGTCCAAGAGATTCCGCGCACCTGGCACAAACGGGCGTCTGGATCTTAGTCTCACTTGGCCAGTATCTGAGGACTCACTTAAAAGACCATACAAGATATGGTCGGGGTCCAGAGATCCACGGTAAGCCAAGGAGAGTGTCGCTCTCAGTTGGCGAAGCTCAGCTGGCTGGATGCCTGAGAGTACAGGTAGGTGGTCCGTTGGAGTGGGACGCAGGCATCCAGTAACTATGCGCAAGGCGTCATTCAAGACACTGTCAATGAGATGAGTGTGAGCACTGCGACACCAGACTGGCGCACAGTACTCAGCTGTTGAGTAGACTAGAGACAAGGTGGCTATGCGTAGTGTTTTAGCACCATCATCCCATCCCGAGCCCACGAGTCGCCTCAACAATGTGACGCGCGAAGATAGTTTTTTGCGCAATGCCACTAAGTGGTGACGAAACGCGAGCGATCTGTCCAGTTTTACCCCAAGATAAGTAGGGGTTGGACAGAACGGTAAAAGTCTACCATTGTTGTAGACCTTTAGCTCACGTTTGGCCTCTCGGTTATTTAAATGAAAGGCTGCCGTCACCGTCTTAGTGTGACTGAGCTTCAACCTCCAAGTCTGGAGATACGCTGACAGTGTGGACATGTCTTGGTTTAAAGTCCCCTCCAAATCCTTCCAGTTTCCAGAAGATTACAACAATGCTAAGTCATCAGCAGAAGCAAACTTTCTGGAAATCATGGAAGGAAGATCGTACGTATATATGTTAAATAGGAGGGGAGCCAAGACCGATCCCTGAGGTACGCCGTTTTTAAGACGGCGTAGCCTGCTTTGCTTGCTGTCACCGGTGGTAAAGATGAAACATCGATTTTGGACAAGCTTCATGATCATTCTGACCATGTGCTTATCCGGAAGTAGTCTCAGCAGTTTGCAGGTAAGGCCACGGTGCCAGACAGTGTCATAAGCAGCTGTCAGATCGATAAATACGGCACCGGCCTTCTTTTTAGCCTCGAAAGAATCCTCAATGTTCTGGGTTAGCAGAACAACCTGATCTATGGTTGACTTCCCGCGTCGGAACCCAGCCTGCTCTTTAGGGAGCAGTGGATCGATTAATGGTTCAACGCGGGCATAGATAAGCTTCTCGAGGATCATGTAGGGGACACAGAGCAGAGATATCGGTCGATAACTCTTTGGGTCCCCCACGGGCTTTCCTGGTTTTGGGATCGCGACCACAAGCGCTCTTCTCCAGATCTTGGGAATTTTGAGTCGGCGCAAACAGGAAGAAAGGAAGTCACGTAACCAGGACTTCAAAGCAGCTCCGGCATGGAGTATAAGCTCGGGGCAGATGGATCAGGTCCCGGAGCTTTACCTGGTTTTAAATGTTGGAGGGCAGCAGTAAATTCTCTCTGTGAAAAATTGTCAGAGATATTTACTGGGTCTGGTGTTAGTTAATTATTTAGTTATGCTTACTTGTAGTTAGTTAAAATTAACACAATTTGTGTTTTACAGATAGCCGGTCCAGGGGTGGTGAGACTGGAGAACCAGGGGGTAGAGTAACTGCTTTTGAAATTTGCAAGGTAGAAGCATTGTGTAAAATATGTCTCTACAATTATGTAATGTTGATCAAAATTTAATCCAACAAAGTTCAAAAATATCCATTTAGACAAGGGTTCACCTATAACAGTAATTTAAGAGGAGCGGCCAAAAATTAAAGGCCATTATTTTTTAAGTTTTTAGTCTTTTAATCTTTACTAAGTTTTTAATAAAAATTTTCTCCGTTATATCTACGCTTAAATTTTGAGTTTCTTAAGAACGTCTTTTCAACAAAAAAGTTGCCCTTTTAAAAATTTTCTGGCGTCCTTGATTGCAGCATCTCTTTGTTTTTTATTTACCAGCTGCAACTTTTCAATTGATCAAGTAGTTAATATAACTTCCAGCTAGTAGAACTGGTTCTTTTCTTAACTCTTAGATGCAGGAATGGGTATGAAAGGCCCGGCTCGATTTTATTTTTGCGTTTATTCCGGTACTTTTTCCGTTTTGAGCTTTGGTGATTTAGGTAATCTTGTACAATTTATGCTTAAGCGTGTTTCTGGATTAGTGACAAGTAAAGAACTGTTGTGGCAGGAGTGGCAACAGTTTTATTAACATGATATCGAGTTTTTAAAAATCGACCCTGCTACGACCCTTCAAATTTGTGTTGTGTGTAGATCGCTGTATGCCGCTCTGTGGTTGTTTGGTTCTGCATAATTGTTGGGCTAGATGTTACAGTCACTTTGCTTTTGCTTCCCATTGTAACAAAAATCCCTACTGCCTCTTGTGGTCACTTCACTTGATTATCCAAGTGGCTTTTTTGTAAATCTAGATACTGGAACTACGCAAGTGAAAGGACGTCTTATTTGAATAAATGTTTGGCTGCTATTTAGTAGTTTTTGTTAGTAAAAAATGGCTGAACGAAAAACTGATTATCTAAGGCTTGATGAAGAAGATGCAATTAACCAAGGTGTTCTTAGCTTAGATGAGGATTCGGAGTGTTCAGAAGATGAAGATTTTGAAACCACTACCGATAACTTACCTTCATCATCTCAGAGGTTATAGGAATCAAGCGAAGAGGATTCTAATAAAGACGCTGAACGGCATAGAGGAGCTTTTGACCAGATTAGTCACAATGGCATATACTGGAATGCTGATGCTCCTCTTCCAAGTAGGGCTCTGAGTCACAATATTTTACATGAACGCCCAGGCCTTAAACGACCTGTGGTAACTAATTCTCCTACAGACACTTTAGAGTTTTTCTTATCAGAAGAGATTATGGGAAAGTTGTGCAAGTGCACTAGCTTGGAAGGAAGGAGAATGACAACTTGTGGAAAAAGCAATGGAAAAATTTATGCGAGGAAGAACTTCTTACTTATTTAGGGCTTGTTTTTTTGCTGGCTGCGGAAAGAATTGGGACGTACCAATCCGTGATTTGTTTTGAAAGCGATTTGCTAACCCTACGTATAAAGCAGGGGTGGCCAAACTACGGCCCGCCAATACACTCAATCCAGCCCGCCGCTGACATTTCACAATTTTTTTAAACAGGCTCTTTTTTCACTACGATCACTGAAGCAAAGCGTGTTTTGTCCAGTAAGTGTGTTGTGACCAGCTACTGCTTGCAGAGGCGCTACATTTCTATAGCATATACTATAATCTAAGTGAAGATCTTTTTTTTTTTTTTTTTAGAGATCACAACGATTCTGGGAGAAATATAGCGAAATTTGAAATCAAATCGAAGTGAAGACCTTTTTTTTTTTAGAGATCACAACGATTCTAAGAGAAATATAGCAAAATTTGAAATCAAATCGAAGTAAAGACCTTTTTTTTATAGATCGTTCTTGGCCCTCGGTCACTTTCACATTATCAATCTGGCCCTCCTGAAAAAAGTTTGGACACCCCTGGTATAAAGCAATCATGTCTGTAGAATGATTTGAAGACATTCGGCAGTTTTTCTGAGATTTGACGATAAAAGAACGAAAGAGTTTTATCTGCAAACAGACCACATGGAAAAATTTAGGTAGGTTTGGGATCTCTTTATTTCAAATCGCAAAAAATGATATAATCTGAGTGAATTTGTGACAACTCGTAAGCAGCTGATGCCTTTCAGGGAAATGTGTAGATTTATTCAATATATTCCAAGCAAGTCAGGAAAATACGGTACAAAATTTTTCTGGTTATGTTAACTCCGCGACGTACTTTGGCTTCAACAGAAGCGTTTATACAGGAAGACAAACAGGTGAAGAAGTTAAGAGAAACATTGAGAATAACACTGTACTTGAATTATGCACCCCGTTACATTTCACTGTACTTGAATTATGCACCCCGTTACATAGATTTACTAGCGTTGTTCCATTGGTTAAATCACTCCTGGACAAAAATCTGACTTTTGTTGGGATTCTTCGCCAAAATTAACCCAATATTCCCCCATTATAAAAGCAGCTAGAAACCGGGAACAATGTAGTATTGAATTTGGATTTAACCCTATTCTCCTCAAGCTTTTTCGAGCTGTTGACTCCTCAACGGCCGGGCTTCAGAAGCCCACCAATTTAACAATTTATAACTTCAAAATTACTGAAACTATCTTTATGAAATTTAAGCAGAGTAAAGATCATTTATTTAACTTTTGTTAGAGCAAAAAAGTTTTTGAAAACTCATTTGGTAAAGTATGCAAAATTGCAATTTAGCAAGGTCACTACAATTTTTACGTTTAGACACTCATTTAACTAGCGTGAAATGCGATTGTAACGGATTCGCTGTTGTAACAGTTGTAAACTTAATTAAAAATTGGACGTAAAGAGTGACGTCAACGCGCACGACAACTATAAACAATGAAGAAGCTACGGGAAGCTTGCTTCATTGTTTTGGTCGAAGTATAGAAATTATTTTAGACTGGTTTCAATTACTGGTTCACATATTTGTCCACATGTTTTTTTAGTTACCAATAGTTATTGCTGCTTTTTTAAAAAAAATATAAAATAATGAAAATAATTTTTTTTTTACATAAAAGAATTTGAAATAGGCTATATTTTAATATTTAGCAGCATTAGAATATCGACATACCAATGCTGTAAAACCAACAAACCTTTATCTTTTATATAATTATCATCGTTTGTATGCACTTGTTTTGTTTTTTCGCAATGTATTGAACCGCCACAAAAAGAGTTTTTTATTTATTAAAATAGAAGTACACCGTTGCATTACTTAAAAAAAAACACTTGAGAAAAACAATATTACTCTATATAATTGTCACTATTAATCGTGGAAGATATCTCGGCATCGTTCAAAGCATGAAGTGCAAATTTGTAAGCAGTGCCGCAACCTGGGCGATTTTAATTAATAATATCTTATAGAACAGTGTGTTTATTCATGCCAGCACGTGAGAAATTTTTCAAATCTTTTGGCAATAAAATTTAACAAAAACTTTGTTTGCTTTCTATAAAATTAAGGAAAAAATCAATTTTATAATATATTTGTCGACAGTATAGCAAGAGGTTGGGAGTGGCGGTTTGATGGGAACGGATCAGGATCGTATACGTTCGTTTTTGTCACATTTTATTAGGAAAACATTTTACGGCACTTTCCCTGCTTAAAAGTCTTTGTTAGAAATTCTAAATTACAATTACATCAGTTAATAAAAATTAGAGTGTTCAATAAAAAAATTTTTGAACAACAATATTGTGGCATTTATGAAGATTCGAAATTCAGATTTGTTTATTTTGTCACTAAACTATTACAAATATTCATATAACTTATAATTGAGATTTAATATAGGACAACGTGACTGGCAAATAACCATAAGGTGTCTTGGTCAAGCAGTTACTTCTATTGCATAATTTAAAATAACAAAAAAATTAAAATAAAATAACCATTTGAAAACAAGTTGCGATAAGGCAAAAAAGTAATTAACAAATGAAAACCTAAAAGCAAAACTAGAAAATAAGCAAATCTGGATAACAAAGGTAAATTTGTTTTTTATTTTGCAATATGAAAAGTTTCGGATGGAATACGGATAAAATAACACATTTTGGTTCCAATATATTTAATTAAAAAGTGCGTTTTTTTGTTTTACACTTGGAAGATTAGATTGATTACCTTCAAAAGATGCTCATCACCACAAGATAACTTGGAGAAGGAAACGTTAAGCTATAAAAGCCTTTTTTTAACTTTACATAAAACAGGGGAATTCTATGCGGAAATTGTTGTAGTATTTAAAAGTATCCACTTCAAGTAAAGCAAATAAATAGGACTGGCCCCCATGGTTTATTTATTTACTGCGAATTGCTATTGTATTGTCTGGATTAAGTACTGTTAGTGATGCACCAACCCAGAACCGTTTTTTTTTATCTAAAACTGTCCAAATTTGTGCTCCTTATAATGCCTAATTCATATGACACTCCTATACAACTTTTTCTCTGTTTTGTGCAATGAAGCCACATTTGCAATGAGAGAAAGTAAAGAGACCCTATTTGTCCATGCACAAATGAAAACACGCAACTTTGGTTCGCAGGCAGAATGGGCCAACTGGTCGCAACCGATTGGGCGCAATCCAGCTAGACGCAGCCGACTGGTTAGTTAAACTGCGGCCAGTTGGCTGAGGCCAGTTGTCCTAAACATGTCCACAGGCATTTAAGCATAATTCAAACTGTTCTGAAAACGCTATTTCGAACGAGCCTAGTACAGTCAAAGCGCTGTTAATAAAAGCATGGAGACGGAATGTACTACCACAGTACTCTGTGTTCTATGTATGATTCATGTACTGGGCATTAGGGTACCTATTCGGCAAGATGTTCAAGTCTTTGCAAAGCAAGTGTAAACAAGCTTTTAGACTTTCGTGTTTATCGGTAGGCTTTTGATAACCGATGAATAAACCATAGTCAGGATCTACAGCAATGCTTTGTAACTCGTAAGCTGTGGAAAAACGGCAAACATAATCTTTCGAATAGATAAAAAGTTATGTTTTTTTTGAAGTAGCAACCAATAAACTTAAAAAATTCATTTTACAGTACATCTCATCGTGAAATGTCATGACTTTTTTTTTGGTCATTACTAAATTTTAAACTCTTTTTTTCATATGAAACTTTATTTAGTGAACATAAAAACTCTTTAAAAATTTTTGAAACCTTACAAAGAGTGCCACAGGTTTGAAAAAATAGCAGAGCATGTCTAGAGTACTATCTCTAGCCAAAATGAGTATCCCTTCTTGTTGTCAAAGCTCAGATGGCTGGATGTCTGTAAAAGCTGGTAAGTGGTCCGTTGGAGAGGGACGGAGGCATTCAGTGACTACGCACAAAGCATTATTCAAAACACTATATATAAACCAAGTACGTGCGCTGCAAAAACAAACAAAATCCAGTACTCGGGTATTGAATAGACAAAAATAGGAGAGTTATTTCTGATGTTTTGGCCAGTGACGGATATTCAAAATTAGGGCCACGAAGCAAGGGTTCGCAAAAATTGATGTTCTCTAAAAAAAGAGCTTTGATCTCGTATTTCCCTTATTTTTCCCAAACTCATGGTGATCTCTAAAAAAAAGGTCTTCACTTCGATTTGGTCTCTCATTTTTCTATTTTTTTCCCAAAATCATAGTGATCTCTAAAAAAAAGACGGTCTTCACTTCGATTTGGTCTCTCATTTTTCCATTTTTTTCCCAAAATCATAGTGATCTCTAAAAAAAAGACGGTCTTCACTTCGATTTGATCTCATATTTTGCTATTTTTTTCCCAAAATAATGGTGATCTCTAAAAAAGTATATACAGCAAAATAAAACTATATGCAATATTTTCAAGGAAGGGCCCGAGGTAACTGCCTCATTCGCCTCACCCAATATCCACCACTGGTTTTGGCACCAGCTTCCGCCCTAAAACCGCAAGTTACTTCAGCGCCGAGACACACAAAGAAAAATTTTTGCGCAGTGCAAACGGTGGTGACGAAACTTGGGTGATTTATTTAGTTTTACCTCAAGATAAGTCGAAATTAAACGCAATGATGAATGTTGATTGTAAACTTTTAGCTCACAATATTTTAACCTGACAATTGTGGAACGCAGATTATACTTCTAGATGTTAAAAAAAGAATCAGTCGTGATTGATTTTGGAGGAACACTGTTTCTCTGACACCCGAGACTGTTTTGCTTACTGTCGCCGTTAAAGTAAAACTTTTGTTGTGAACTAGTTTTATAGTCATTTAAACCATGTTCTTATCCAGCAGAAAACTCAGTAACTTGCAGTTAAAATCAAGTTTGTATGAAATAACAGTGTCATATGCAAGTGTCAGACTGACAAATAGCACTGGCATTTTTCTTAGTCTTGAGAAAATCGTCGATGATTTCTATGATAACAGAACGACTTGATCCGCGGTTGACTTTTTGCGTCAAAATCATCAATTAGCTTGTTGCGAGCTTACGTAAACGTCTCAAATTTCTCCTACCGGACATAAAGTTGATAAATTTGTTAATAATTTTTTGGATCGCTACAGTCTTCTTTGTCTTTCAAATTGCGACTAGAAGCGCTCTTCCGTAGATTTTCCAAATTAGAATTGACGCAAGTAGGAAAACGGAAAATGATTTAATCAAGATTTTGAAATAGCTCTGACATGGATAATAAGCTCTATGCACATAAAACTGGGGCCGGGGGTTTTATCTGGTTTTACGTGGAAAAACCCTTGTAAACAGCCTAGGTCAGGCGTAAGTAAAAATTTAAGTTGATTTTATTCAGAGGTTTCTAATTAGTGGGTCATTTTAAAACTACGAAGACGTCAAAATATAATTGGATAATCATATTAGATCAAGAGTTATACCAAACTTTTTTAAAAATTACAATTTGAGTCCAAATATAAAATTTATTGCGAAAGGCAAATGAAGACCAAAAAATAGTCTTTACGTTTACAAAAAAATTTTTTTCGAATTTCCAAAGTTGAGCTTTTTTAGGTTTTTATTTAATTTTTACAACAAATTTATTAAACAGTTTGCAATAAGTAAGGACCATTTTTTTATACTTTGGCTTGAAAATTTTTTGGGAAGAAAGAAGTCATTTGTGTAAATCTAAGAGGTTAGAGCCCTAATGAATTTATACAACATGCACATAAAATTGGTGCCCGAAGCTTTATCTGATTTCACGTGAAAAAATCCTTGTAAACAGCCCAGGTCATCCGTAACTAAGATATCTAAGTTGATTTTATTCAGAGGTTTGGAATTAGTGGGTCGTTTTAAAACTAAAAAGACATCGGAATATAATAGGATAATCATATTAGACCAGGAATTATAACAAACTTTTTTTAAATGACTTATTAAGTTCAAACATAAAATTTATGGCGAAAGGCAAATAAAGACCAAAAATGATCTTTACGTTTACATAAAAAGTTCTTTTTAAATTTCCAGAATGGAGCTTTTTTAGGTTTTTATTTAACTTTCGAAATAAATTTATTAAACAGTTTGCAATAAGTAAGGACACTTTTTTAAACTTTGACTTGAAAAATTTTTGGGAGGAAAAAGTCATTTGTGTAAATCTCAGAATTTAGAACCGCCATGAATTTATACAGGTTAGAAACCTCTGTTTTATTGAAATTCAATCGTATCAAACGTCTTGTTTTTATTCTATGCTTTCTGTTTGGAAAACCCACATCGAAAAGCTATAAACTTTTTCGCAAAACTTTTTTAAACAGGTATACTTGTATATAAAAAATAGACGTCGGATTTTTCATTGTTAGGGAAATTTCAACATCAAAACGGCCTGTTACTTCAAATGCAACGTGAAATGCAATTGTAAAAAGTCAGGTGTTGTTTAATTATAAGAAGGCGTCAGCATAAGAGCTAAAATGTGAACTAGTTAATTTAATTTTTTCTCTCACAAATAAATAATAAAAAGAAAGTTTTATAAAAATGCTTATTGTAAAGATTGAATTTTGTCCGCTTGATTGGTATTCAAGCAGCCCAACAGCAATTGTTTTATGCAAAATATTGTATATATGTAAAATGTTTCCAAGCAATCGCCAAAAGCTCAAAAAAGAAAATGCGGTTTACATGAAATAAGTTCTACATCGCCTAAGGCATATTGACGTCGGGAAACGACGTAATTCGCTTTGACACGCAAAGCCGATTATTGGTAAAATTCATGTCACTTAATAAAAGCGTGAAATTGAAATTCCACGCTCTGCTTGCGAAAACCAGCAAAAATTCACAAATTTTCTAAAAAACGTCTATTTTAACCATTAATCCTTGTTCGGGGGCACCTAAAAATAGGACCATCTTATTCAGCATTTCAAATTAGGAAAAGTCAAGAAATTCCAGAATTTTATCTAAAAAGATGAAGTAATTAGAAACGTTTTTGCAAGGGCCGGGCTTCAGAAGCCCGGCCGTTGAGGAAAATAGGGTTAAGGGAAACACCGCAATGGTAAGTTATATACCCCCAAAAAAAATGCAGTTGTATTATTGAGTACATGGAATGTATCTAAGGAAATATGTATTATGCATCATGACAAAGCTATTGATGAAGAAAGTTCAAAGAAAAAACAAGTAGTGATACAAAATTACAATGATACCAAAGGGGTGTAGATGCCTTTGATCTGATGATTGGCACATACAATTGTAAACAGCAAACAAAAAGATGGCCTTTAGCAATATGGTACAGCTTGTCGGCAGTGTGGTCGAGTGGTTAGAGTGTCGTACTTATGATCAACTTGGTCTCGGTTCAAAACCTACTGGCACCATTCTGTTTTTTCCTTGAGGAAAGACACTTTTTGCGGCACTTTCCCCTAATTGGTGGTCTTGGCAAGCAGTTCTAAATTCTATTCATATCTCTATCAAAGTACAAACGGACACCAATATCTTGGCATCTCCGGAAGCAGGTCGGGGTAATTGCCTACCCTATATATTAGCGCTTTCCTGCGAGTCAGGATGATAAACATAAAGATGAAATAACTAAATAAAAATAACTTTTTGCATGTTGCAGCACTAAACGCCTTCATCATGTTTTCAGCCCAAAACCCGAATTTAAAGTTAAAGAAACTCACAAGCGATGTTTATTTCTACGAGAACTGGCCATGGAACCAATAATTCCCCACAAGAGAATACTAAGAGGCCAACTTGTGGCTAAGAAGCACTGCGGGATTAAAAGTGAAGAGAACATGAAAAACGCTTTGCAGAAAACGATGGCAATACGAAGACGTTGCTATTACTGCCCCTCAAAAAAATAGCGCAAAAGCGCAACAATATGCCGAAAATGTAGCAGAAATATGTGTAAGAAGCATAGTCATGTCGCTTGTGTGAACTGTCAATAAACTGCGTACTTATGACTAGTTCTCGTGTTTTTTTATTTGTAATATCCAAAATAAAGCTTGATTCCTTTTCATTCTGCTGCTGTAAATAAAGTTATGGGTCAAAGACAATCTACCTGGAACATATTTCTGCAAATCAAAATGTACTCAAACATGCCTGTATTTACCAAGAAGCATAATATTCAGCGAAACTATGCTACTTTAAAGCAGGTGGGATGCAAACGCCCGGTTTCTGCATTGATGTAGGTTTAGAGATTCCTGTAGCTAAGAGTTAATCTGACCAACGCCAGTTTTAATGGAATTTTTGTTGTGCATTATGACGTAACCTTTCTAATATCTAATACCCTACTAGTATCTAATACCTTATATTTTGATCTTTTAAATATTCAATTTACGATATAATTAAGGCAATTAGTAAAGTGTATGTAAACAACATTTAAAGTTTTTCTTTCGATTTTTTTACAAGATACAATTGAAAAATTGTTAAGTGATATTATTTGTCCACTATTGAATGTTATTAATACACAATCCGTTACCGAGTGGCTAGAGCGCCGTCATTATAATCAACATGATCTTGCTTCAAAGCCTACTTAAGGCATTCTGTTGTCTCCTTGAGAAAGACACTTTATGGCAATTTTCCTAGCTTAGTGGTTTGGGCAAACAGTTCTAAATTAAAGTCATATCTTTAAAGTCTTTTAAAACAAAAATGTATTAACTTTTTCGGTAAAGATAAATTGAAAAATTTATTTAACTAGTCAAATTGCGATACATAAATTTATTAATAAAATGGCCCAGATGGTGGGTACTTTCTCGCAGCCTGGGCCGTGAGTAAATCTGTTCATTGGTTTTAAAGATGACAGACCGAAATCGAACCTACCAAAACGGAAGGGTATCCACCCATTCCGATGTTCAGCGTGGGTCTGCTAATCGGCAAACGTCCTTTTCAGGACGGGTCAATGCTAGGATAAAACTGCTCTTTTCAAGAAACATTACCAACAAGTTCCAAAGATCCACTATTCTTCAGCTGAACATCGAAGGCCTCACTGCAAGCAAAATGAACGTTCTTCATCACCTCGCTATGCAGTCTGAGGCACTCGTCATCCTATTGTAGGAGACCCACTGCAATAATGCAGAGAAGTTGGTACTTCCAAACTACAAACTAGCTGGGTCTTCTTTAACCAGGGAGCATGGCCTTGCCACGTTTGTCCACGAGCAACTGAGATACACGCTTTTGGACCAATCTCCACCAACATCGGAGATCGAGTGGCTGTGTGTAGACATTGATGACTATAAAATACTCAACGTCTACAAACCACCGCCAACGCGATTGCGAACCCTGGATCTCCCAGTGTTTCCTCACCCCTATCTTTACGCTGGCGATTTTAACTGTCGTCATGTTAACTGGGGTTACAATGACAACAGTCCGGATGGTGAGTGTTTGGCTGGCTGGGCAAGTATTAATTGTTTTGCCCTCCTATATAATGCCAAGCATTCTGCCAGTTTTTATTCCGGCCTCTCTAACACTGGCACCAATCCAGATCTAGTTTCCGCTAGCGTAGGTCCAAACAGTTGCTTACCGGATAGACGTGTCCTTGACAAGTTTCCCAGATCACAACATCGACCTTCGCTTATTACACCAACACGGTTTCTGTGGCAGTACAAAGCATGCCTGTTAAGCGATGAAATTTCCGCAAGGCCAAATGGAGTCATTACATTGCTTTGACGAATAAATTCGCAAAAACTTTGTTACCGCCTGATTCACTTGATGTGGATGCGGCTTACCAGGACTTCTGTAACACCATTAAGAAAACAGCCAAAAATATTATTCCACGCGGGTATCGAAATAACTATATTCCGTGTTGGGATGCAGAATGTGAATCCCTCTATAAAACCTTTCTGCAGTCTCCTCAGGGAGACGACTCAAGTTTGGCTGCTACAGCTTTGCTTGCCAAGCTTGACAGGCAGCGGAAGGATTGATGGTCCGAAGCAGTTCGGAGCATTGACTTCTCACACTCCAGTCAAAAAGCGTGGAGTATTTTGAACAACCTTACTGGTAGTTCACGACACTCTCCTCGTCACTGTCTCGTTTCAGCCGATACTATTGCATCTCAGCTGGTTAGAAATGGGAAATATGAGGCTGTTCACCGCAAGTCATCTCGACTTGTCTCTCAAGAAGTGTCTGACTTTTGGAGGGCCACAACATTAGACCCAATAAATATCTCTGACAATTTTTCACAGAGAGAATTTACTGCTGCCTTCCAACATTTAAAACCAGGTAAAGCTCCGGGACCTGATCCATCTGCCCCGAGCATATAGTGACCGCTCCTGTAGCTTAAGTTTAAGGAGACAAGCCCTTCCTCCGAGTGGGATTCAATCAGTGACACAGTGGGTCAGGCCAAGGCTTACAAAAATGTCTACCCCTTCCTGAGAAAACATGGTTACATCTACACCTGAGTAGAAAAGCTTGCAGCCTTCATTCAACTCAACAATATCAGAGCCACGACACTTAGTGGAGGAAACTCCAACAATATTGAGATGATACTGCTTTGCCTCTCATACCAATTCCTGTTTTTCTTTATTGAGTGAAGTGACGTTCCAGTTGCTCATACAAAGATCCCAATGTTTGGGAGCAACTTGAGTACAGATACTGTGCGCATCCCTTGTGAAAATGAATAAACTCTTCTTCCTTTACTCATTTCTTCATGTTGTAAATACATTGATTGATTTGTGTTGTTTTAATAAAATAACATCATCTTTAAAAAATCATGATTAATTATTTTGAGATTCATTCCAAACAAAAGGTATATATAGGTACAATTGTACCTATGCCGCCTGTTATGGGTGTAAGAAAAACTTCATCCAATATACAAGGAATGTGTAAACAGATTTGGCTGGAAATTTTCTTGAATAAATTTATGCAAGAATGTAGAGATGTCAGAAAATCTCAGGTATCTGCAACTTATAACAAAAAAATTATCGCTATTTAAAATCGTTACAAAGTTACAATTGTACCTATGCTGCCGGACAAAGGTTAAGCAATACAAACAAACAAGTTATCATTTTGCGCAATCAACTGGAAGTAGCCGGGCAAAGATTATTTGACGAATTCAAAACTAATTAGATATTTTAAGACTTCTTGGCTTGCAAAACATAGAAATGAATAGTTTATAGACACCCCCTACCTTTGGGATTGATCAAAAGTTTCCGATCGGATTTCTCGCTCGTTCTTCTGCTGAACGAATTCATTGATATTGACAATATCAATAACACAGATCAAATAAAGTTATTTCGATTTTTTATCAACAAATAGTTAAATCTTCCCAACAGGTTTAATTTCAAAAAACTATGTTACCAATAAGTCACCTAATATTTTATTGAAAAATAACATCAAACAATTATGCTTAAAAGAAGCATTTTATGGTTTATAAAATTATTAAAGATTTAATTGGACAATTAATCCTATTCCCTTCAACAGCCGGGCTTCAAAAACCCGGCCTTAGCATAAAAGTTTGCAATTACTGTTGGCTCGGTATCAACGCGTAAGTTAACTTGTTTAACATCGTCAAAAATATTTTGTACATTTTCTTTGAATTTCTTCTACGCTAGGGAGAGGTCTTTAGATGATTCTCTCCAATCCTAGCTCCTAACTATAATTTACCAAATCAGAATTTAAATTAAAATATAACCTTTATTCAAATGCTATGAGTACGAATCACAGGTCCACAGAGCGTAGAACTTTTGACGAAAATTCAAATCTATCATACGGTTTAACAAAAATTCAAATTTGTAATACCGACATTACCTTTATTTAACAATAAATAACAGTACCGGGCAATTCAAACAACTCAGAACGCTCTTGACAGTACAACAGGGTAGATTAGTCTCTGAATGAGTTGGATTCTCTACCCTAACAGCAAAAGATTTACCCGACTGTACCTCTACAAATTAAGGTAAGGCGGCCTTTACGAACGACTTGGACTCTCCGAGTTTCTATTCTCTGTAAAGTTATAGAAGCAAGCGTTTATTTAATGGACATCACAATTAAGCACTTGGCCCTTAACAATGAAGGATTTGACTATCAGTGGCGTAGATGCATTTTGCAATTTTTGCAAACAGTGCGTTTAATTAGTTCACACAGAGCCATCACACGACAATCTATAGCAAACATTGTGGGGCTTTGACCAAAATCACCCAATTCTAATCAAAATTAAATGGTCTATGGTTGAACAAAAAGATACTGACTTTGTAACAAACAATAACCAATTACGAAATTAGAATTCAAGAAAAGGCCGATTCCAATTAAACAATCAATTACAGTACTTTTTTAGATAAAATTCTAGAATTTTTGACTTTTAAGCAACACGTTCCCAGGTCGATCAGAAACCATCATTTTTCCCAAGACCGTTCTAATCTTTTCCGTGCCTGCAAAGCAAATAGCACTTCTCAAATCATCGCCCATGACTCTGCTATTGGACAGCATCTTTTGAAAAATCCTTTCTGTGCCAGCCAATACAGTGTCAGCAAATTCTCTATCCTTGCCTGAGGACGTACTTCTTTCCATCCTTCCAATCTTGAAGCTACTTTTATAAAATGTTTTCAACTAATCAAACTCCTTCATGACTTTTCCTAATTTGAATCGCTAAATACAAAGGAATTATTTTTAGGTGAACCTGAGCAAGGGTTAACGGCCAAACTGGACGTTTTTTTAGCAAATTTGTGTATTTTTGCTTGCTATTGCAACAAAGCGTGAAATATGTCACAAGCGTGAAATTTCAATTTCACGTCTGTGACATAGATTTTACCGATTTATTGCTTTTGCGTGACGAACCAAAATTACGTCGATTGCCAAACGTCAAAATGCCTGAGGCGATGAAAAATGCATTTCATGTAAAATTGCATTTTCTTTTTTTTGGCTTTTGGGGATTGCTTGGAAGCAGCTTACACATTTTATTTCTGTCTTATAAAGCAATTGTTATTCGACTAATTAAAACAAAAGTTGCTTGAATGTCAATCAAACGAACAAAATTCATTCTTTACAACAAACGTTTTTTATGGAACATTCTTATAATTCAGGAGTGGACAAACTACATCCCACGGGCAGCATGCGGCCCGCGAAGGCTTTAAACAAATAATTATAATTGTTTTAATTACAATTAAAAAAATTATTAATTTGTTTTTAGTCTTTAACCAAATTTTTGGTTTAACAATTATTAATTTTTAGGTACAAAAATTAAGAAATCCGAAACAGATCCAAAGTGAAGACCTTTTTTTAGATGACACTTCAATTTGGAGAAAAAATTGAGAATTGCGACACAAATCTAAATCGAAGTTTTTTTTAGAAATTAAATGATCAGTTCCGCCAGCAAACAAATTCAATTTTCAAATGCGGCCCTCAGACTAAAACATTTTCCCACGCCTGTTATAACTATTTTTTCAAGAAAAAATTAAATAAACTACTGCACACGTTAAGTCTTACAGTCATGCCTTCAGAAAATTAAACAACACTTGACGTAAGAGACAGCAACATTGGCGCAAAATGCATTCAAGACCACAGCGTTGGCACAAACCATCGAATCATATCATTTCTATCACCCATTTCCAAAAAACTAAAAAAACTCTATTCCCATACATAACAGAAACCATTGCAATCATTTCTCATCAACATGGATTTAAGCATAAACACTCGATACACACTGCAATGAAATAGCCATACATTGAAATAACAATAAATGTCAAAAAGTAAACTTATTAACTGAAAAGTGAGTTACATTAGCTAGTTTTGGTGTAAGAATCTAATATTTGGTATATCCGATTTTGTTCTTGATAACAGCTTGCAGACGACAAGGCAAACTATGCATCAAATGTTTGCAGTAATTAGCTGTAATCTTACGCTTCCATATGCGTTAAATGCCATTTTTTGGTCTTCAGCACTTGTGGAATTTTCATCTGCCGTTTTGTCTTTCAGTATTGACCACAAATTCTTAATTAAATTAAGACCTGGGCTGTTACCAGAACAATCCAACGTTTTGGTATTCTTCTTCTTAAGGAAATCACTCATTGACTTTGTACGGTGACAGGGAGCACCATCTTACATGAACGTATTGCATTTATGAATAGCCATGCGAATTTTGAGCTTGTCCTCCAACATTTTGCGATACCTGACGCCGTTCATTGTTGTTCCCATTGATAAAAAGAAAAGACCAGCTGGGCCATTACTAGATATATTCCCCCAGACACTGGGAGGATGTTTTGTCTAAACTTATGTATAGAAATCATTAAATTGTGCTCCAACAGGCCTACAAACTATCCGTTTTTCTCTACAAACTGCTAGATTGTGGATTCATCCAAGAAAAGGACTTTACTCCAACTTGCTTTATCCCAGTTGTTATATTGCTTGGAAAAGACCAACCTCTTCACTTTCATGACTGGGATTAAGCAAGGTTTTTTGCTGGTTTAAACGCTTTCAGATTGAAATCATAAACAGGACGCCTAAAAACAGTTGTACGATAAACATCTGTACTTTTAAGAAGTAGTGCCGTGCGTATTTTTTTGCAGGAACTGAAGACCGAACAGCTGTTTACCCAATTAAATTGTCATTACGAGGGCTTATTTTTTTTGGCCCTCCACTCCATTTCCTGTCATGGTAAAGTCCAAAATTCTGAAATCTAGTAATTGCTTGGTTTCTGATAATCTAATAAAGTTTCAAAAGAATTGAGCTCTAAAATAACATGGCGTGAATAATAACAGTTACCTGCTGTTAGTTTTTGTTAACTATTAATTCTTAGCTGTTATTTTTTAACTGTTACTTTGCGATTTGCTTTGCTATTTGTAATACAAATGTAAAGCAAATGAAGATTGCTGCTTTTTTGAAAAGAAAAAGTTTTGAAAGAATTGAGCTCAAAGATAACATGGCGTAAATAATAACAGTTAACTTCTTAACTGTTACTTTGCGATTCGCTTAACACTAGAAGGACGGGAATTTTTTCCTACCTAGAAAGTTGAATTTTTGACCGTATTAGTATTTCGTTTTAAAATTATTTGCAATGACCAAAATTTTTTAAAATATAAGTTGGAAATAAATTTGTAACTATTTCGAATATTTTTTTAACCAACATTTTTGGAAATTTAAACAAATTTAATTAAAATAAATGTTTTGTTTGTGCTTTCCATTGCACAAGAAGACCAAATAAAAACAGTAAAATTAGATAAATTATATTTAACAGGGCAAAACTTCAAGCATTTATTGCAGCAGGAGCTAGACTTGTTTTTATATAGTTGGAATGTAATTTTTTTCCTTTTTCGTGAAATTTGGCTAGAGGTTTTTAGCACCACAGTGAAAGAGGAGGCGAATCGCTTTCCGTAGGAAGATCACGGCACATTTTTTTCTATTAATTTTTGTCTTATCAACTAAGAACTTTCGGCTCATTAACCTCTTCCTTGTTATTTCAGAGTAGATTATACATGCATTTATGCATGCACAGTCTATAATGTTGAAAAATATAGCCATTGGCCACCTTCTTGCAGTCTTTTCGCTGGTATAGTAACGAGCAATTTGATCCAAAAAAACATCTACACCGATTTTTGACAAATTATAATTCTTGAATGCTTTTGTAAGTTTTGGGGTTTGCTTGGCCAACAAAAACTATTTGGTACATTGGTGTGCTTGGCCAACAAAAACCAACAAAAACGTAGCATAAACAGCAACTTTTTTTGGCTTCGCTTATAGTCAAAGAGCACAAGAAGGAGATTCAGGCCGATATATTTCTGAGGTATATTAAGGCTTGTCTTTCATAGCAGCCTCAGCTTTTGGTATCTTATTTCTTTTCTTCCTTATTGTTTCAAGAAATTGAATTTTTTTCCATAATCAAGTAAAGGTTCGTGCTATTAACTTCTTGCTTATAACTAAGAGAAATAATCTAAAATGTTAAGCTGCGTTTGTAAATATAAAGGAATAAAATTTTCATCAAAGAGATCTTATTTTTACGCAATAAAAAATAGCAAGAAAAAAAACAACTATTGGTTATCATGATTTGTTTACATACTGTATAGCACAGTGGTTTCCAAACTTTTTTACACCGCAACCCATTTTGCAACCCAATGTAACTTTACAACTCCCGTTTTTTTTTAAATTCTATTTAAACATATGTAGGTTGTTTTATGCGTTTGTACAGGCGCATTAAACAAAAAAATGATTTAAAACAATTCGCTCTATTAAATAGAAGTCTGTTTCGACATCTGCAAAACAACACTGTGATATGACTTGTGTTGCATCTTATTTTGACAGACTCTAGCTACAACGGTTCTTTCTTTCCAGCAATGCGAGAAACAAGCCTCACACAGCCATATTGACTAAAAAACATCAAAATTCGAATACTAGTTTACGGCCCGCAAGTGTTGGTGCATTCTCACTCTGAATAGTATCCTTGCTTTTTTGCTTAGTTTTTGGTCAGTTTAAATCGCATTAGTGTTAAGTCAGATCAAATGGTTACTCTGTTTTTGCTTGTTCAACCCTCGTTCCCAACTCTTTATCGTGTACCTCAATAAAAATTTTATTTACCCGATAAAGAAACGCTTAACTAAGGTTTAAATGCTAAGCTAACAAGTTTTCAGTTCAGTTCGGTTTTTGTTTTGCTTCGCTACGTAGTAAAAGTAAAATTATAATTATTTTATAATAAAACACCATAAAGGCTGTCGATTAGAAAAAGGAAAAGCAACAAAGCTTGCAAAAATAGTAATGAAATATTTATAGAAGTTGTATTACAGTAAGCAAGTTTGTTTCGTACCAAGATAAATTTGTTTTAATAATAGTAAAAGTGGCAAGACTGTCAGTAGAGAGCTCAATGAAAATTCAGAGCATTAAATTGAGTTAAATTACAGAAGGCACGTAAAGAGTTTTATTGAAATCTCAACAGTCGTAATTAGCTTTTTTCGTGCGCTTTATCATCTTAATTATGTACTTTTTGTCTGTGTTTAGAATCACCTCCTGATGAGCCGAAAAGGCGAAACAGACTGTTGAGGTTTCAATAAAATTCTTTACGTGGCTTCTGTAATTAAACTTAAATTTGTTTTATATTATCTTGCAAAGATAATAATGAAATATATATAGAAGTTGTATTACAGGAAACAAGGTTGTTCTTTTAACAAATATAAATTTGTTTTATGAAAAAAAAAGGAAAAAAAAGCACAAAACTCTTACATGGATTATATTTGTGTAGGTAAGCACGCCCTATCGATGGAAAATGCGATCGACACGGTCGATGGGTTCAACTCCTAGTCTTATTGTTTTTTGTGTCTTTGAAAAATACGCTTTACACATTTCTGTATTCTATGCTTGGCGGTGTTAACCAGCATCTTTATAAAGAACAAATAAAAAAGATATAAAAGACAAAAATATTCTGGATATTCAGAAAATAGATTGGGGTAATCGCTCTTCTGATGCAGTGGCATACTGAGAATTTTCGAAAGGGGGGCATACAACCATAATCATATATGCTTAGTGAAAAAATATTTTCAAGGGATAGCTAAAGAAACAAAAAGGTTTTTACTTGTAATCTGTCTCATTTTTGTTGATATTTCTTGACAAAATCATAGTGTTCTCTAAAAAAAATAAAAGTTTTTCATTTTAAATTTACTCTGCTTTCTCGTATTTTTGATCTTCAAGGGGAGATCCCATGGCGCAATGCCCCCCTCCCTAAATACGATACTGGATGGGGAAATTAAGTTTAACGCCTTCAACCTAGTCCTGTAAGTTAAAAGCGTAAGAAGATAGGTTGATGATGCTGATGAAGATAAATAAACTAACTAAGGATTTGCTACAAAGCTAACATGACTAGGAGGAATAATGATATAAAAAGAAACTAATCTCATATATTATATAATGCTATTTTTTGTCAATTTCATCATTCCTTTTCCTTATTACGCATTTAAACTTTTGGACAAACACTTCAACGTATGTTTATGAGAAATTAAAAAATTATTCTATATCATTCTCTTAATAGTTAAGAACTCCCTTGGTTTTGTTAGCTGTAGCGATTCGTGGACTAGGAACTAGCTTGTATTACAGTGTAATTTTTTTTATTTCATGTTCCTGCTTGTGCGTACTGTACTTCATGATTTTGCTGCGTCCGTCAACTTTTGCTGTTCCATGCCACTCAGAAAAAATTCTGCTGAATCTATTCTGTATAATAACGCAGTAGAGCCATTCATACGTGATCTAAATGTTTATAATTCTCTTCAATACAATGTATAGTAAGATTTTTGTGATGTAATTCAGTTACTATGGCCATAAATTAAATTTCGATTAATAATTTTTGGTAAACTTTTAAAAAATGATTATGATTATTGTTTTTCTTTTTTCGTAAACTTTAAAAAAATGATTATGATTATTGTTTTTCTTAAATGTCATCTTTTTTATATTGTTTATCGAAAGCTCTCGCAACCCCCAGAAAAAAGTCAAACAAACGACACGGGGAACGTGACACCCAGGTTGAAAACCTTTGGCCTAGCAGATCTAAACTGTCTCTCTTTGATACTGAAGAGCAGAGCTAGTTCTATGATGAAACTGTTAGCGGTCAAATTTGACCGCTCGTCTTTTTAGGTATACTCTTTAATTACACTCGTTTGAGAAGTTAAATCAAATTATTTTTTTGATTTTGGGGAAGTATGGGTCCATAAAAAAACTTATGAGGTAACTTACGTCAAATTTTGTAAGCCGACACTGTAAAAAGAAAAAGAAAATAAAAAGAGGTCAAAATTGACCGCTCGTCTTTCTACATAGGGTTAACTGTTAATATTTGTAAGGAAATTAACTGTTACTTTTTAACAAACTGTTATTTTTCGCACAACTTTGTCTTTTTTTTGTCAATTTTAACCGCTCGTCCTTTTATATAGTGTTAACTGTTAATATTTGTAAGGAAATTAACTGTTACTTTTTAACGAACTGTTATTTTTCGCACAACTTTGTCTTTTTTTTGTCAATTTTGACCGCTCCTCTTTCTATATAGTGTTAACTGTTAATATTTATAAGGAAATTAACTGTTACTTTTTAACGAACTGTTATTTTTTGCACAACTCTAGTCTGAACTATGTAATCAACAAATTCCTTATGTGATGTTTGCCGCGCGTTGCGCCTCGCGCTAATTTTGTCTTTTCTCTTATTTCACTTCCTGCTTACGGTTTAGTTTTAGCAGCTGTTATTTTGTCAAGTGGTTAAAAGTTATTTTTAGGTTGCTCGTTTTAATTAATTCTAATATTAGTTTTTCGTTTAGACTTTAATGTATTTAAATTTTTAGTTTAAACTTTTATTAAAATCTTGTTAAATATTATCTGAATGTTGCTATTTTAACATCCAATACTAAAAAGGGAAATTTTATATACAGTGCATACTATGCTGCAGAGCATTAGCAAATGCAAATCTCAAACTTTTAAGGCTTAAAAGGTTATTTACGTAAGTTACATTTCTCTCGCTGCAAATTCGCGCATTGCGAACAAAGCGTTGCAGCAATGGCCTACTCGCTATGACGTCGTCGCTTTGTCTGAAATCAAGTGAAAGGCCTTGTATATCTCGGTGCCCACGATTCTACCCCAAATATGTTTATTTCTTGCTGTATACTTCCTATGTCACTACAGTTCGATATTAATATTTTTCACTTATTACCCTCAGACTGAAGCCTTTTATACAGCTAATTTGGCGAAGTATTGATTAGTTAGAAAACTTTTTTCCGTGAAACAGACAAAGACCACTGTCTCTCAACTTAAAGAGTGCATTCACAAAACTCACAAAAACCATGAGTTATGAAAAACTTTTTTCCACGCTTTGCCAACCTGCAAAGCGATATCTACGCCAAAATCTAACTTTGTTTGACACACAATGCAATTTTATCTCTATAGAATTAATCTCCGAAAATACTAGAGCAAAGCAATTCCTACACTCAAATATCTCGAATAACCACAACGGTTCTATACATAAACTTTAACTGACCTCTACAACCAGAAGCACCGGAAGCGGGGGCAGGAGGCACAATTTCCCTCTGCCTTTAAATATTCTTAAAACCCGGGCAGAGGGGGCAGATTGTGCTCTTTAAAATTAGTAGTACAGATAAGATTTTTTAAATTATGCTCTACAATTAACCTATATAATCTAAATCCAACAATGTTTGTAAAATTGCAAAGACAACCGTGACTCATAGCACAGTAACAAAGCAAAATAAAAGTTTTAACGTATGCAATATGGAGTTATTGATATCGTAAGTGATCTAAACTTCTGGTAAACATCTTATTCTACTTGAATGAGTAAACTGAATTATATCTAAACCGAAAATCAATTTTTGATTCATTAACTGATGACAAATAGCCATATACAACAATAAGGTTATCTAAACTACCATCCAGGTAGTTTAGGTATTCCTAACAACAATTATACCAAGCGTTCTAAAAAAAATAGTAAAGCATCAGAAAATTTCTAAGTGCTCACAAAGAGCAAATGTTTCTAGTAATAATAAAAAAAAAATTTTGATTTAGAAGCAAAGAAACTGTGGCGTTTTAACAAGCAACACAAGCTGTTTAATTTTAATTTTAACAAGCAACACAAGCTGTCTGACTTGGCTACTCAATACTCACTTATGGCCGACAATAACATCTAAAAATAAAAACGCAAGACTAAACGCATGAAATTTTTAGCCCTTTTGAAGGACTATAGTACTTATGTGTGCTATGACTGTGATTAAAACGTCACATTTTAAGAGTCTTCTTCGTTTTGATGTATTTATAGAAGAACTTGCAGACCTACGCTACTTGCCCATATTAAGTTACTTAACAAAGAAAGTACCACGCCTCTGAAAAAAGTAACAAAGATATCAATAGTTTGCGAAATTTTAAGCAAAAAGCCGACAAGCAAGAAATGCTTTTAAGAAATACATAACTTGCTTTAAATTTACTGAGGCGTAGCTCTCGTTTTGGCTTTTGCAGAAAGGTGTTTTAGTGTCATGAGAAGAATCAAACATGGCTTAGAAGCAATATGAGAGATAACAGTCCCATTGATCAAATGTTCTCAAATATTCACAAAAACTTGTTGGACTATATCAATTTACAAGCCATTGCAGATAACTTTGCCACCAAGCGAAGCACTAATAAATTATTTTGGGTTACAGTTACATTAATCGTGCAGCGTTTAATAATTGACATTAAACCTCAATCTTAAGGGCTCATGTAATTACGTTTTTTGCTCATGTAATG
This sequence comes from Diplosoma virens, assembly GCA_963680785.1. Classification (NCBI taxonomy): domain Eukaryota; kingdom Metazoa; phylum Chordata; class Ascidiacea; order Aplousobranchia; family Didemnidae; genus Diplosoma; species Diplosoma virens. Next base: position 1,852,395 of record OY796897.1, on the reverse strand, counting down.
CTCATGTAATTACGTTTTTTCTTTTACCCAATTGTTAATAGCTCTTTAAGTTTTCTGTTGTTCTATCTATTTTAATCTTTGGTATTTTTGATAGCGTAATAGCGTAAATGCCAGCGTTCTGTTGTGGGTAACTAAAGACTATTCACCGATTAGTATGTGAAAAACATTTTATGATATTTCCAAGCAAAATGCATTTGATCTGTATCTATCTGCTTTTGGCTGCCGTGCAGGGACATCGCAATTGTTAAATGCTGTTTTCGAAACTAGCTTAAGTGCTTTTTACAAAAGTTTACTTATGGGCAGGGCTGGAGATGCGGAGCCGGAGCTCGGAGCCATGGAGCCGGCCAATTTTAGAGGATCCGGAGCTGGAGCCGGAGCCAAGTTTTGATATTGTGTGGAGCCATAAAAATTTTTGCTGGCTCCAGCTCCTAACAAAATATTTTTCATTTGAAAATCACTTAATTAATTCGTGGATCTAAATGTGCAGTAAGATAATGTAAAGAATCTGTTTGTGCTTGAATCCTTTTTTAAAGATGGGTAACTTGGAGTTTGTAGTGGGTGCCCATTGGTAGGACACTGATTTTGTCTTGTAGACCTTGAATGTTTGTGTCTCGTATACAGTCAGTAGCAATGAACAAACTGTGTTCTGAATAGCTTGCAGTTTTTTGATGTTAATCTTTGATATGATACGGCTCCATATGGTGCTTGCATATTCCAATATTGGCAAATGATAGCTTTAAATATAGAAATGCTTAGTTCTTTTTGTTTACTCCATTTACTGTATTTGAAGTAAGTGCTTTGAGAATGTTAAGCGTTTGTTTTGCTTTAATAACGGTTAGATTTATGTATTGTGAAAATGTTAGTTTTGGGTCAAAAGTAATTCCAAGAGGTTTTGAGTGTTTGATTGTGTAAAATTGTCAGCGTGGTCAGCGTTAGTCGGCAGCGTGGTCGAGTGCTTAAAGCGCCGTGCTCGTGACCAACACGGTCTCGGTTCAAAACCCACTCGCGCCATTCTGTTGTTTCCTTGGAAAAAACACTTTACGGCACATTCCCCTGCTTGGAGGTTCTAGCAAGCAGTTCTACTGTAAATTCAAGTCATATCTCCATTAAAACTACAAGCGGACAGCAATATCTTGGTATCTCCGGAAGCAGGTTGGGGTAATTGCTTACCCTATGTATTAGCACCTCCGTCGCTTTCCTGCGAGTCAGGAGGATAAATATTGAGATAAATAAAATAAAATAATAAAAATAAAATTAAATGATAGAGTTGTGGCATATTCAGCTAGGTCTGGTGTAAAAAGTGTAGTACTTTGTAAACAAATTGTTGATTGAGTTGTTGGGCCTTAAATGGTGAGTGGTGTGAGATACTGTGATTGTTATGTTATCGGCATATGCTGAGATTTGTGTGTTGTTTGGGGGGAGGGTAATCTCAGAGATGTGAATTTTAAATAATGTTGGAGACCGAATCCACCTTGTGGTATTCCAGATGTTGATTTATTTGAATTTTGATAGTGTGCCATTGTATTGAGTGCATGCTTGTTGTTCTTTATAAAATGTTTTCTATTATTATTTATGGTAATATCGCTTTCTCTAGTGCTTTGGCAATGGGTGATAAAAGTGATATGGATCGGTAGCTTGTGCCAATGTTGTGGTCCTTATTTGGTTTTAAAATGGGAATGGTTGGGGCACCTTTCCCAAAATGTAATATTGTGTTAGTGTTGGGAGACGTGTTGCACATATTTGTGAGGTATTTGATGGAAAGTGACGCTAGGTGTTTCAGGGATGACCGATAAATCCTACCACGATAAATTCCACCATAGGTAAATTTTACCACGGTTGTTTTCGGGTGTTTGTTTTATGTTTATGTATTTACTTGTTTATGTGATTGTTAAAGTAATTATTTGGAGTGATCTGTTTTGTTTGCAATTGTGATTACGTTGTTAAATGAGCTTGCGGATATGCCTTGGCAAGTGAGTGCAATTTATGCTATTTTGATTTTCTTTAAGGATGAAAAGTCTGTCGGCATCCAGTACTGCCTCCAGTAAGTGGAAGTTAGTAAATTTTTGATGATCGATATACGAGTATCATCTAGTAATTCCTTATGGCCAATATTTATATATGTATTACTAAGTTGGAGCTGGAGCTGGTGCTGTAGCCGGACCCGAGCCGGAGCTGAGCTAGAGTCAAGCATTGGCTCCGGTGCTGGAGCAGGAGCTGAAGTTTAAAATTAATTGGCTCTTGAGCCGAAGCCTAACCTAAATAAGGCTGGTTTCCCAGCTCTGGTTGTGGGTAGCCTATGATGAATAGCTTTTGGTTTAGTAACCAGTTAATAGAGTTGTATTTTTTTAATGTCTAGCCTAATTGAGAAAAACCTGTGTAAAATTGACTATTACTGCGGCTATCGCAGTAAGTGGTCATGGCAGAGTCAACTTAAAGGCTTTTGCAAGATCCAGCACACCTTAAGATTAAGGTTTTGAACTCTAGGTTTATTAAAAAGAGTTGGCATTGCCCGAAAAATTGATCGAACCAAAATAACAGATTAGCAAAATAAAACGTTTCCAAGATACCGGTACTGAAATTCTATCATGTCAACCAAAATTTCAAATTGCAGCATGACTATCAAAATTTGCTTTTGTAGGCAGTGCCTTTTCAACAAGAAAAGTGCCCTTTTTTAAATTTTTCCCCCCCTGGCAAAAAAACTCCGGCGCCCATGTCGACAACAGTTTAAACTAACTGACAATCAAATAGATTTTTGCTATTTTAGAAGGAAGGAAATAAATTTTAAAATGTTCTTTGCTTTAAAACTGATTTTAAAAGGAAATGGCAAAATTGCCAAAAATAGTAAAGAGTTGAGGGGAAAAACATAAGAAATAAAATGAGAGTGGAAAGGGTTAAAAAAATACATAGAATAGTACTTAGGCTTACAAACTTTTTAAAGCAAAACTTTCTTATATTTATTCTCTGGAATGTATTAAAATTTGTTAAAGTAAAATTGGTGCAAGTGAATTCTAAACCTTTTTTAAAACTTTAGGGAAAAAAGTCTATAAAGTTTATATTTTATATTTGCAATGTTAGGCAAAAGTTTCGTTTGGTTTGGTTTTGAGTTTTAAAAGGAAACATAAGAAACTGGTCTCGAAATCTCCAGAGTTGATTCTAAATAAAAGCTTGAGTTATTGAAAAAACAAGCACATTGAACTTAGAAAAAATTAATTTCAATACACAAAAAAAAAAAAAAAAGATTGTTTAGCAAGGAAAAAATCAATTATTCCAAGATTAATTACATTCGATATTTATTTAAACAATCGTTTTTTGTATTAGTTCAATTGCTTTGTGTCTTTTTTTGGCGTTTGAGACATCGAAGTTCAGCTTAGATTTCTTTCACTTATTTTCTTTGCTTTGTTTGTCCGCCAACGTCACCTGTCGGGAACGTATGTATATATTTTGTTACACCGCGTGATATGCGTAAAACAGAGATGCTGGATCACTGAGAAAGACCGGACAGAAGGCCAGAGATAGAGATTACGAAAAACGCAGAAAAGATTCGGAGATCATGGCAACGGTGATCGAGACGAAGGAGAGTGTTGAAGTTGAGGATCATATAACGTGAAATTGTTTAATGCATTTTTACTTCTTAACGCACATATTTTGCATCCGGAATGATAATCAACCATAATAAATCGAACTTTTTTAAAGAACTTCGAAAACGGTGAAAAAAGTTGCTTCCTTCTCGATTTATCTAGTCAAGCAACCGTTTAGCATCTAAATCATTGTTCGTTTCATCGATCACACCACTATCTTTTGTCGATGGCGTTCTTTAACGAATTTGACAATCCTCTTTTCCTACAAAAATGAAGTTGCTGGCTTTGCCCATGAGGAACATGATGTTTTGGGGGCTTGTCTGGGAAAATATTTTTTAAAGAAAGAAAATTTATGAGTACGGCAGCACGGTCACCGTTCGGCATGGCAGGTGTATTTGACAAAAAAATTTCAAAAAGTTAAGACAGTATGTTGAAGAGTATGTTCAAGAGCTGAATTTAAACAAAAAAGAAAAATCCCCGGTTTCCGATGCAAGAATGGAAAAGACTGCGCAAAGAAATGCGTAGAAAATGCGTATAAATGCGTAAAATAGTGTACAGCGTGAACACAAAGGTGAACGTAAACACGAAGAAAAAGATGCCAAGCGTGAACCCAAAGAATGAAAAAAGAGAGAAAGGCAAAGTAGATTTAACTTGAAATCTACAGATCAGACTAGAGCAGGGAAGAACTTTGTGCTCAAAAGCTGAAAGAAGGAGTCAAAGGGGAGGACTAAAGTGTTGTATTGGGGAGAGTTAAGTCTCCCGATTTCCCAGCATTTGTTCACGGAAAGGATAACTTAGAGTCTTAGACACTTATTTACTGCGTTTTGTAGATATGCGACAGTTCCCTAATTGGAGCCGTGATAGTTGGGTTACGCAGTTAAACGCGTTTTCCTCTGGTGAAACATTAAATGTTTATTCCAGTCTGTCGGACGAGGACGCTTTAGATTACGAGTGTTTAAAGAAGGCGCTGCTACGAAGATAAAATTTTACGGAGATCGGGTGCAGGCATCGATGGAGATGGAGACTACAAACGATACAATGAATGAAACAAGTACAATAAAATTCATTTTCGCATTCATTCTAATTTTATTTCCTGTGGTTATCAGCCACCACGTGATGTTCAAAAATATTTGATGTAATTATGTCTTCACACCAGGGGTGTGCAATCTTTTTTAATGGCGGGCCAAATACCAATAAGCACAATATTCTGCGGGACGCACCTTTAAAAAGGATAATATTTTACCGATTATTGATATTGCCAGCGATAAAAATAAAACTGCAATAATATCAAAAACAGTAATACCAATATTATTCAAAAAAATGTCTGACGTAAGTGTATAATCAGAGCATAGCAATATGATTTAATCTTTGTAGAAAAAACTCAGTAAGAAATATGCAGCTGGCTTTTTTCTGAACCACTCCATTCAAATTTACTTTAATTGAGATGCTGGCAACTCTAAGTCCATTTTCCAAGTGTTCGTCTGTCATTACTGATTGATAAGGCGATTGCATGAAACCCATTTTAGAAAAAAATTATGTACACAAATAAGTTGAGCCCAAAAGTACCATTTTAGAAGCCATAAAGTTTCTTAAATTTGGGAACTTATTTATGTCACAATATTTCCGGTAAAAATCACCAAGATTCATTTCCACCTATTTGGTCTTTAGGTCAATCCTCTCCTGAAGATCAATCAGTTCCATTTGGATACCAGTGGAGGCTTTTTCAATGTCAGTGGGAAATGGTGAAGAAAATATTTCAAATAAATGTTCATGGGATTTGAAATTTTTGAAGCAAGCCGAAAATTCATGAAACAATTTTTCAGGTTGATCTGCAAATTCGGTCTTCTTCTCTGGGCGCATTCCCATTTCTTTTAAAGTTGGAAAGTGAGGGAGATTCGCGTTCTGTATGTGTGCGTGTTAAAGTCTCACATTGTTCATAAAGCCTTTTATGTGCCCGTACATTTCACTCGCACACTGGGCTTTTCTTTGCAGCCTTGTATTGAGTTCATTCATGCAAGTAGTAATATCGATTAAGAAAGCTAGATCACACAACCAACTTTGGTCTTCCATTTCAGCCATTGGTCGCCCTTTATTTTTTAAAAATAGGGCGACTTTTTTTCGCAGTTCGTAAAATCGTTGCAAAATACTAACCTTGCTTAGCCAACGCACCTCAGAAAAATAAGCTAGATCTTGATGTTCGGTGTCGAGATCATCCAGAAATTTCTGGAACTGCCGGTGGTTAAGTCCTTGAGCTTGAATAAAATTTACTGCCCTATGACCGGGCCCTTGAAATGTTTGAATTTTAAGGATTTTGCGCATAGATTTTGTTGATGAATGATACAGTGAAAAATTGCTATATTGTCACTGATATTTTTCTCTTTCAAAGCAGATTTCAAGAGACCTACAAATCTAATGCTAGTTCCGGACATGGCTCGAGCACCATCAGTTGCGATTCCGCATAAAGTGGATAAGTCCAAACCAAACTTATCAAAAGCATTGAGAATTTCAGAAAAGATATTAGCACCAGTTGTAGTACCCTTCAAACACTGTAGTGACAGAAGTTCTTTGGTTTCGTTCAACTCCTTGTCCACTCCTTTTATAAATATAGCCAACTGTGCCACGTCCTTCACATCGGTGCTTTCATCGATTGCGAAGCTCCATGATACAAAGTTTTTCACTTTGTCTTCAAGAGTGTCATAAATATCACCAGCAAGTTGATCAATGCGCCTTGCTGTCGTCCAACGCGATAAACTTATTTTCTCGAACTCCTGTACCATTTTAGGACACATTTCTTCTGCTACATCAGTAAGGCATTTTTTCACAAAATCACCTTCAGAATATGGCTTTATAGTTTCAGCTATTCTCAGTACAATTAAGAAATTGCATTGAACTGTTTTTTCATTATCAGTATGCATTTTTTGAAACGTGAAGTGCTGGCTCTTCAATTGTTTCTTTAATTGCTTAACTTTCAGCTCTCTGTCACGTCCTTTTAGCTTTCCATAAACACCTTCAGCATGTTTTGAGTCATAATGTAGTTTAATGTTGTACTCTTTATTAACATTTACAGTTTGATTGCAAATTAAGCACAAGGACCTACTGTGTGCATTTTCGATGAAAAAGTATTTAGAAGTCCATTTTCATTAAATTTTCGCATCTCTTCCTCCACTTTCTTTTTTCTTGTCTCTTTCGAATTTGCAAAACTTACCATTGCAGAGTGATAAATTAATTGAAACCAAGGTTTAAATTTGCTAAACTCTTGTATATAGGTTGATTAGAATTAGACAAAATCAACAGATATGCTGAAACCAAAATTCACGAAGTTAAAAAAATTAGCTATTACTTGATTCGCTGGCACAACTATCAACCACAAATTAGCTACGCCTAATTCCTCAAGCCACGGACGAATAAATCTAAACTAAAGATTAGCAAATCGTCAAAAGAACGAATCTCTCCGATAAGCTAATAATTTTCTTCGTCGTATTTATACAAATCTCACTAGATTCTAAAATTTTTCCCAAGAGGCGACAAAAACAAAAACAGAGCAAAATTAACAATTACATAGAACGTTCTAGAAAAAATACACGCAATAGTATTTGTCTATAACGTCGCAAGCGCACAATATTTAGCTAAAAAACTTGTTTCTTTATTATCTTTGTTGCGCAGCGAGCAACATTTAATTGAAATATATTCTTGCAAAGCGGTTAACTTTTAAATTATTTAACTTTATCAATTTAACACTTACTCATTAAATTATAAGCGCTATATTCATTGCAATAACTTGGATATCTTAAATATTACTCAATTTATTGAATTATCAAATCAAGAGCGCTGTATTTATAACATTAACTTATAAAAATAGTTGTGATATTCATTCTAATCCAAACCAAAACGCTTTATTTGTGACATTGATTTTATCAAGCATCTCAAAAAAACGTTCGCGGGCCGTATATTATGTGACACGTTCGCAGGCTGCATTCAATTCAAAATCCACAACCCTCGGCGGGCTGCATAATTTCTGGACGCGGACCGGAGTTTGCACACCCTGCTTTACCCTTATAATGTACGCACTCGCTTATATTCTAGTTTCTTACAACAAAGATTTTTTATAAAGAATATGCAATGCATGCACAGAAATATTTTCACAACCATCTACTCGCAGAGATATCCAACCTTTTCTCATAATGGGCGAAATTAGAAATTTAAGCATATTTGGTGGGTCGCAAAATTACATGTTACAATTACATACAGCAATACCTATATATTCATGCTAAAATAAAACAAAAAGAAACCATAAACGCTTTCGGCTTATATTAGCCCTATTCAGATGAATAAAAACAAATGTTTAGCAGTTTTGTCAACCGTAAAACCAATGCACCACGTAAAATCCAAATAACAAAAATAACAATTTAAAATATATTTAACAAAAACAAAATTTTAAATTGTTATTTTTGTTGTTTGGATTTTACATGGTGCATTGGCTTTACGGTTGTTGTTTTGCGTTTGTTTTGCATATGCATTTTTGAATCAACTTTTAACAATTCCTTTTATAAAACCTCCTGCGACAAAATGGATAAGCAACTATGTAATGAGGTCATTGACCTCGATCTTTAAAGTACATAACTAAACTGCTAAACATTTTATTTTTATTTATCTGAAGAGGGTTAATGCAAGTTAAAATTGTATTAAAATACATGTATATAAAATTTCCCTTTTTAGTATTGGATGTTAAAATAGCAACATTCAGATAATATTTAACAAGATTTTAATAAAAGTTTAAACTAAAAATTTAAATACATTAAAGTCTAAACGAAAAACTAATATTAGAATTAATTAAAACGAGCAACCTAAAAATAACTTTTAACTACTTGACAAAATAACAGCTGCTAAAACTAAACCGTAAGCAGAAAGTGAAATAAGAGAAAAGACAAAATTAGCGCGAGGCGCAACGCGCGGCAAACATCACATAAGGAATTTGTTGATTACATAGTTCAGACTAGAGTTGTGCAAAAAATAACAGTTCGTTAAAAAGTAACAGTTAATTTCCTTATAAATATTAACAGTTAACACTATATAGAAAGAGGAGCGGTCAAAATTGACAAAAAAAAGACAAAGTTGTGCGAAAAATAACAGTTCGTTAAAAAGTAACAGTTAATTTCCTTACAAATATTAACAGTTAACACTATATAAAAGGACGAGCGGTCAAAATTGACAAAAAAAAGACAAAGTTGTGCGAAAAATAACAGTTTGTTAAAAAGTAACAGTTAATTTCCTTACAAATATTTACAGTTAACCCTATGTAGAAAGACGAGCGGTCAATTTTGACCGCTTTTTATTTTCTTTTTCTTTTTACAGTGTCGGCTTACAAAATTTGACGTAAGTTACCTCATAAGTTTTTTTATGGACCCATACTTCTCCAAAATCAAAAAAATAATTTGATTTAACTTCTCAAACGAGTGTAATTAAAGAGTATACCTAAAAAGACAAGCGGTCAAATTTGACCGCTAACAGTTTCATCATAGAACTAGCTCTGCTCTTCAGTATCAAAGAGAGACAGTTTAGATCTGCTAGGCCAAAGGTTTTCAACCTGGGTGTCACGTTCCCCGTGTCGTTTGTTTGACTTTTTTCTGGGGGTTGCGAGAGCTTTCGATAAACAATATAAAAAAGATGACATTTAAGAAAAACAATAATCATAATCATTTTTTTAAAGTTTACGAAAAAAGAAAAACAATAATCATAATCATTTTTTAAAAGTTTACCAAAAATTATTAATCGAAATTTAATTTATGGCCATAGTAACTGAATTACATCACAAAAATCTTACTATACATTGTATTGAAGAGAATTATAAACATTTAGATCACGTATGAATGGCTCTACTGCGTTATTATACAGAATAGATTCAGCAGAATTTTTTCTGAGTGGCATGGAACAGCAAAAGTTGACAGACGCAGCAAAATCATGAAGTACAGTACGTACAAGCAGGAACATGAAATAAAAAAAATTACACTGTAACACAAGCTAGTTCCTAGTCCACGAATCGCTACAGCTAACAAAATCAAGGGAGTTCTTAACTATTAAGAGAATGATATAGAATAATTTTTTTAATTTCTCATAAACATACGTTGAAGTGTTTGTCCAAAAGTTAAAATGCGTAATAAGGAAAAGGAATGATGAAATTGACAAAAAATAGCATTATATAATATATGAGATTGGTTTCTTTTTATATCATTATTCCTCCTAGTCATGTTAGCTTTGTAGCAAATCCTTAGTTAGTTTATTTATCTGCATCAGCATCATCAACCTATCTTCTTACGCTTTTAACTTACAGGACTAGGTTGAAGGCGTTAAACTTAATTTCCCCATCCAGTATCATATTTAGGGAGGGGGGCATTGCGCCATGGGATCTCCCCTTGAAGATCAAAAATACGAGAAAGCAGAGTAAATTTAAAATGAAAAATTTTTATTTTTTTTAGAGAACACTATGATTTTGTCAAGAAATATCAACAAAAATGAGACAAATTACAAGTAAAAACCTTTTTGTTTCTTTAGCTATCCCTTGAAAATATTTTTTTACTAAGCATATATGATTATGGTTGTATGCCCCCCTTCCGAAAATTCTCAGTATGCCACTGCATCAGAAGAGCGATTACCCCAATCTATTTTCTGAATATCCAGAATATTTTTGTCTTTTATATCTTTTTTATTTGTTCTTTATAAAGATGCTGGTTAACACCGCCAAGCATAGAATACAGAAATGTGTAAAGCGTATTTTTCAAAGACACAAAAAACAATAAGACTAGGAGTTGAACCCATCGACCGTGTCGATCGCATTTTCCATCGATAGGGCGTGCTTACCTACACAAATATAATCCATGTAAGAGTTTTGTGCTTTTTTTCCCTTTTTTTTTCATAAAACAAATTTATATTTGTTAAAAAAACAACCTTGTTTCCTGTAATACAACTTCTATATATATTTCATTATTATCTTTGCAAGATAATATAAAACAAATTTAAGTTTAATTACAGAAGCCACGTAAAGAATTTTATTGAAACCTCAACAGTCTGTTTCGCCTTTTCGGCTCATCAGGAGGTGATTCTAAACACAGACGAAAAGTACATAATTAAGATGATAAAGCGCACGAAAAAAGCTAATTACGACTGTTGAGATTTCAATAAAACTCTTTACGTGCCTTCTGTAATTTAACTCAATTTAATGCTCTGAATTTTCATTGAGCTCTCTACTGACAGTCTTGCCACTTTTACTATTATTAAAACAAATTTATCTTGGTACGAAACAAACTTGCTTCCTGTAATACAACTTCTATAAATATTTCATTACTATTTTTGCAAGCTTTGTTGCTTTTCCTTTTTCTAATCGATAGCCTTAATGGTGTTTTATTATAAAATAATTATAATTTTACTTTTACTACGTAGCGAAGCAAAACAAAAACCTAACTGAACTGAAAACTTGTTAGCTTAGCATTTAAACCTTAGTTAAGCGTTTCTTTATCGGGTAAATAAAATTTTTATTGAGGTACACGATAAAGAGTTGGGAACGAGGGTTGAACAAGCAAAAACAGACTAACCATTTGATCTGACTTAACACTAATGCGATTTAAACTGACCAAAAACTAAGCAAAAAAGCAAGGATACTATTCAGAGTGAGAATGCACCAACACTTGCGGGCCGTAAACTAGTATTCGAATTTTGATGTTTTTTAGTCAATATGGCTGTGTGAGGCTTGTTTCTCGCATTGCTGGAAAGAAAGAACCGTTGTAGCTAGAGTCTGTCAAAATAAGATGCAACACAAGTCATATCACAGTGTTGTTTTGCAGATGTCGAAACAGACTTCTATTTAATAGAGCGAATTGTTTTAAATCATTTTTTTGTTTAATGCGCCTGTACAAACGCATAAAACAACCTACATATGTTTAAATAGAATTTAAAAAAAACGGGAGTTGTAAAGTTACATTGGGTTGCGGTGTAAAAAAGTTTGGAAACCACTGTGCTATACAGTATGTAAACAAATCATGATAACCAATAGTTGTTTTTTTTCTTGCTATTTTTTATTGCGTAAAAATAAGATCTCTTTGATGAAAATTTTATTCCTTTATATTTACAAACGCAGCTTAACATTTTAGATTATTTCTCTTAGTTATAAGCAAGAAGTTAATAGCACGAACCTTTACTTGATTATGGAAAAAAATTCAATTTCTTGAAACAATAAGGAAGAAAAGAAATAAGATACCAAAAGCTGAGGCTGCTATGAAAGACAAGCCTTAATATACCTCAGAAATATATCGGCCTGAATCTCCTTCTTGTGCTCTTTGACTATAAGCAAAGGCAAAAAAAGTTGCTGTTTATGCTACGTTTTTGTTGGTTTTTGTTGGCCAAGCACACCAATGTACCAAATAGTTTTTGTTGGCCAAGCAAACCCCAAAACTTACAAAAGCATTCAAGAATTATAATTTGTCAAAAATCGGTGTAGATGTTTTTTTGGATCAAATTGCTCGTTACTATATCAGCGAAAAGACTGCAAGAAGGTGGCCAATGGCTATATTTTTCAACATTATAGACTGTGCATGCATAAATGCATGTATAATCTACTCTGAAATAACAAGGAAGAGGTTAATGAGACGAAAGTTCTTAGTTGATAAGACAAAAATTAATAGAAAAAAATGTGCCGTGATCTTCCTACGGAAAGCGATTCGCCTCTTTCACTGTGGTGCTAAAAACCTCTAGCCAAATTTTACGAAAAAGGAAAAAAATTACATTCCAACTATATAAAAACAAGTCTAGCTCCTGCTGCAATAAATGCTTGAAGTTTTGCCCTGTTAAACATAATTTATCTAATTTTACTGTTTTTATTTGGTCTTCTTGTGCAATGGAAAGCACAAACAAAACATTTATTTTAATTAAATTTGTTTAAATTTCCAAAAATGTTGGTTAAAAAAATATTCGAAATAGTTACAAATTTATTTCCAACTTATATTTTAAAAAATTTTGGTCATTGCAAATAATTTTAAAACGAAATACTAATACGGTCAAAAATTCAACTTTCTAGGTAGGAAAAAATTCCCGTCCTTCTAGTGTTAAGCGAATCGCAAAGTAACAGTTAAGAAGTTAACTGTTATTATTTACGCCATGTTATCTTTGAGCTCAATTCTTTCAAAACCTTTTCTTTTCAAAAAAGCAGCAATCTTCATTTGCTTTACATTTGTATTACAAATAGCAAAGCAAATCGCAAAGTAACAGTTAAAAAATAACAGCTAAGAATTAATAGTTAACAACAACTAACAGCAGGTAACTGTTATTATTCACGCCATGTTATTTTAGAGCTCAATTCTTTTGAAACTTTATTAGATTATCAGAAACCAAGCAATTACTAGATTTCAGAATTTTGGACTTTACCATGACAGGAAATGGAGTGGAGGGCCAAAAAAAACAAGCCCTCGTAATGACAATTTAATTGGGTAAACAGCTGTTCGGTCTTCAACCAGTTCCTGCAAAAAAATACCCACGACACTACTTCTTAAAAGTACAGATGTTTATCGTACAACTGTTTTTAGGCGTCCTGTTCATGATTTCAATCTGAAAGCGTTTAAACCAGCAAAAAACCTTGCTTAATCCCAGTCATGAAAGTGAAGAGGTTGGTCTTTTCCAAGCAATATAACAACTGGGATAAAGCAAGTTGGAGTAAAGTCCTTTTCTTGGATGAATCCACAATCTAGCAGTTTGTAGAGAAAAACGGATAGTTTGTAGGCCTGTTGGAGCACAATTTAATGATTGCTATACATAAGTTTAGACAAAACATCCTCCCAGTGTCTGGGGGAATATATCTAGTAATGGCACAGCTGGTCTTTTCTTTTTATCAATGGGAACAACAATGAACGGCGTCAGGTATCGCAAAATGTTGGAGGATAAGCTCAAAATTCGCATGGCTATTCATAAATGCAATACGTTCATGTAAGATGGTGCTCCTTGTCACCGTACAAAGTCAATGAGTGATTTCCTTAAGAAGAAGAATACCAAAACGTTGGATTGTTCTGGTAACAGCCCAGGTCTTAATTTAATTAAGAATTTGTGGTCAATACTGAAAGACAAAACGGCAGATGAAAATTCCATAAGTGCTGAAGACCAAAAAATGGCATTTAACGCATATGGAAGCGTAAGATTACAGCTAATTACTGCAAACATTTGATGCATAGTTTGCCTTGTCGTCTGCAAGCTGTTATCAAGAACAAAATCGGATATACCAAATACTAGATTCTTACACCAAAACTAGCTAATGTAACTCACTTTTCAGTTAATAAGTTTACTTTTTGACATTTATTGTTATTTCAATGTATGGCTATTTCATTGCAGTGTGTATTGAGTGTTTATGCTTAAATCCATGTTGATGAGAAATGATTGCAATGGTTTCTGTTATGTATGGGAATAGAGTTTTTTTAGTTTTTTGGAAATGGGTGATAGAAATGATATGATTCGATGGTTTGTGCCAACGCTGTGGTCTTGAATGCATTTTGCGCCAATGTTGCTGTCTCTTACGTCAAGTGTTGTTTAATTTTCTGAAGGCATGACTGTAAGACTTAACGTGTGCAGTAGTTTATTTAATTTTTTCTTGAAAAAATAGTTATAACAGGCGTGGGCAAATGTTTTAGTCTGAGGGCCGCATTTGAAAATTGAATTTGTTTGCTGGCGGAACTGATCATTTAATTTCTAAAAAAATTTCGATTTAGATTTGTGTCGCAATTCTCAATTTTTTCTCCAAATTGAAGTGTCGTCTAAAAAAAGGTCTTCACTTTGGATCTCTTTCGGATTTCTTAATTTTTGTACCTAAAAATTAATAATTGTTAAACCAAAAATTTGGTTAAAGACTAAAAACAAATTAATAATTTTTTTAATTGTAATTAAAACAATTATAATTATTTGTTTAAAGCCTTCGCGGGCCGCATGCTGCCCGTGGGATGTAGTTTGTCCACTCCTGAATTATAAGAATGTTCCATAAAAAACGTTTGTTGTAAAGAATGAATTTTGTTCGTTTGATTGACATTCAAGCAACTTTTGTTTTAATTAGTCGAATAACAATTGCTTTATAAGACAGAAATAAAATGTGTAAGCTGCTTCCAAGCAATCCCCAAAAGCCAAGAAAAAGAAAATGCAATTTTACATGAAATGCATTTTTCATCGCCTCAGGCATTTTGACGTTTGGCAATCGACGTAATTTTGGTTCGTCACGCAAAAGCAATAAATTGGTAAAATCAAGGTAAAATCACGCAAAAGCAATAAATTGGTAAAATTAGATTTTACCAATTTATTGCTTTGAATTTTCACGTTTGTGACATATTTCACGCTTTGTTGCAATAGCAAGCAAAAATACACAAATTTGCTAAAAAAACGTCTAGTTTGGCCGTTAACCCTTGCTCAGGTTCACCTAAAAATAATTCCATCTTATTTAGCGATTCAAATTAGGAAAAGTCATGAAGGAGTTTGATTAGTTGAAAACATTTTATAAAAGTAGCTTCAAGATTGGAAGGATGGAAAGAAGTACGTCCTCAGGCAAGGATAGAGAATTTGCTGACACTGTATTGGCTGGCACAGAAAGGATTTTTCAAAAGATGCTGTCCAATAGCAGAGTCATGGGCGATGATTTGAGAAGTGCTATTTGCTTTGCAGGCACGGAAAAGATTAGAACGGTCTTGGGAAAAATGATGGTTTCTGATCGACCTGGGAACGTGTTGCTTAAAAGTCAAAAATTCTAGAATTTTATCTAAAAAAGTACTGTAATTGATTGTTTAATTGGAATCGGCCTTTTCTTGAATTCTAATTTCGTAATTGGTTATTGTTTGTTACAAAGTCAGTATCTTTTTGTTCAACCATAGACCATTTAATTTTAATTAGAATTGGGTGATTTTGGTCAAAGCCCCACAATGTTTGCTATAGATTGTCGTGTGATGGCTCTGTGTGAACTAATTAAACGCACTGTTTGCAAAAATTGCAAAATGCATCTACGCCACTGATAGTCAAATCCTTCATTGTTAAGGGCCAAGTGCTTAATTGTGATGTCCACTAAATAAACGCTTGCTTCTATAACTTTACAGAGAATAGAAACTCGGAGAGTCCAAGTCGTTCGTAAAGGCCGCCTTACCTTAATTTGTAGAGGTACAGTCGGGTAAATCTTTTGCTGTTAGGGTAGAGAATTCAACTCATTCAGAGACTAATCTACCCTGTTGTACTGTCAAGAGCGTTCTGAGTTGTTTGAATTGCCCGGTACTATTATTTATTGTTAAATAAAGGTAATGTCGGTATTACAAATTTGAATTTTTGTTAAACCGTATGATAGATTTGAATTTTCGTCAAAAGTTCTACGCTCTGTGGACCTGTGATTCGTACTCATAGCATTTGAATAAAGGTTATATTTTAATTTAAATTCTGATTTGGTAAATTATAGTTAGGAGCTAGGATTGGAGAGAATCATCTAAAGACCTCTCCCTAGCGTAGAAGAAATTCAAAGAAAATGTACAAAATATTTTTGACGATGTTAAACAAGTTAACTTACGCGTTGATACCGAGCCAACAGTAATTGCAAACTTTTATGCTAAGGCCGGGCTTTTGAAGCCCGGCTGTTGAAGGAAATAGGATTAATTGTCCAATTAAATCTTTAATAATTTTATAAACCATAAAATGCTTCTTTTAAGCATAATTGTTTGATGTTATTTTTCAATAAAATATTAGGTGACTTATTGGTAACATAGTTTTTTGAAATTAAACCTGTTGGGAAAATTTAACTATTTGTTGATAAAAAATCGAAATAATTTTATTTGATCTGTGTTATTGATATTGTCAATATCAATGAATTCGTTCAGCAGAAGAACGAGCGAGAAATCCGATCGGAAACTTTTGATCAATCCCAAAGGTAGGGGGTGTCTATAAACTATTCATTTCTATGTTTTGCAAGTCAAGAAGTCTTAAAATATCTAATTAGTTTTGAATTCGTCAAATAATCTTTGCCCGGCTACTTCCAGTTGATTGCGCAAAATGATAACTTGTTTGTTTGTATTGCTTAACCTTTGTCCGGCAGCATAGGTACAATTGTAACTTTTGCGATTTTAAATAGCGATAATTTTTTTGTTATAAGTTGCAGATACCTGAGATTTTCTGACATCTCTACATTCTTGCATAAATTTATTCAAGAAAATTTTCAGCCAAATCTGTTTACACATTCCTTGTATATCGGATGAAGTTTTTCTTACACCCATAACAGGCGGCATAGGTACAATTGTACCTATATATGCCTTTTGTTTGGAATGAATCTCAAAATAATTAATCATGATTTTTTAAAGATGATGTTATTTTATTAAAACAACACAAATCAATCAATGTATTTACAACATGAAGAAATGAGTAAAGGAAGAAGAGTTTATTCATTTTCACAAGGGATGCGCACAGTATCTGTACTCAAGTTGCTCCCAAACATTGGGATCTTTGTATGAGCAACTGGAACGTCACTTCACTCAATAAAGAAAAACAGGAATTGGTATGAGAGGCAAAGCAGTATCATCTCAATATTGTTGGAGTTTCCTCCACTAAGTGTCGTGGCTCTGATATTGTTGAGTTGAATGAAGGCTGCAAGCTTTTCTACTCAGGTGTAGATGTAACCATGTTTTCTCAGGAAGGGGTAGACATTTTTGTAAGCCTTGGCCTGACCCACTGTGTCACTGATTGAATCCCACTCGGAGGAAGGGCTTGTCTCCTTAAACTTAAGCTACAGGAGCTGCTTCGGACCATCAATCCTTCCGCTGCCTGTCAAGCTTGGCAAGCAAAGCTGTAGCAGCCAAACTTGAGTCGTCTCCCTGAGGAGACTGCAGAAAGGTTTTATAGAGGGATTCACATTCTGCATCCCAACACGGAATATAGTTATTTCGATACCCGCGTGGAATAATATTTTTGGCTGCTTTCTTAATGGTGTTACAGAAGTCCTGGTAAGCCGCATCCACATCAAATGAATCAGGCGGTAACAAAGTCTTTGCGAATTTATTCATCAAAGCAATGTAATGACTCCATTTGGCCTTGCGAAAATTCCATCGCTTAACAGGCATGCTTTGTACTGCCACAGAAACCGTGTTGGTGTAATAAGCGAAGGTCGATGTTGTGACCTGGGAAACTTATCAAGGACACGTCTATCCGGTAAGCGACTGTTTGGACCTACGCTAGCAAAAACTAGATCTGGATTGGTGCCAGTGTTAGAGAGACCGAAATAAAAACTGGCAGCATCCTTGGCATTATATAGGAGGGCAAGACAATTAATACTTGCCCAGCCAGCCAAACACTCACCATCCGGACTGTTGTCATTGTAACCCCAGTTAACATGACGACAGTTAAAATCGCCAGCGTAAAGATAGGGGTGAGGAAACACTGGGAGATCCAGGGTTCGCAATCGCGTTGGCGGTGGTTTGTAGACGTTGAGTATTTTATGGTCATCAATGTCTACACACAGCCACTCGATCTCCGATGTTGGTGGAGATTGGTCCAAAAGCGTGTATCTCAGTTGCTCGTGGACAAACGTGGCAAGGCCATGCTCCCTGCTTAAAGAAGACCCAGCTAGTTTGTAGTTTGGAAGTACCAACTTCTCTGCATCAGTGCAGTGGGTCTCCTGCAATAGGATGACGAGTGCCTCAGACTGCATAGCGAGGTGATGAAGAACGTTCATTTTGCTTGCAGTGAGGCCTTCGATGTTCAGCTGAAGAATAGTAGATCTTTGGAACTTGTTGGTAATGTTTCCTGAAAAGAGCAGTTTTATCCTAGCATTGACCCGTCCTGAAAAGGACGTTTGCCGATTAGCAGACCCACGCTGAACATCGGAATGGGTGAATACCCTTCCGTTTTGGTAGGTTCGATTTCGGTCTGTCATCTTTAAAACCAATGAACAGATTTACTCACGGCCCAGGCTGCGAGAAAGTACCCACCATCTGGGTCATTTTATTAATAAATTTATGTATCGCAATTTGACTAGTTAAATAAATTTTTCAATTTATCTTTACCGAAAAAGTTAATACATTTTTGTTTTAAAAGACTTTAAAGATATGACTTTAATTTAGAACTGTTTTCCCAAACCACTAAGCTAGGAAAATTGCCATAAAGTGTCTTTCTCAAGGAGACAACAGAATGCCTTAAGTAGGCTTTGAAACAAGATCATGTTGATTATAATGACGGCGCTCTAGCCACTCGGTAACGGATTGTGTATTAGTAACATTCAATAGTGGACAAATAATATCACTTAACAATTTTTCAATTGTATCTTGTAAAAAAATCGAAAGAAAAACTTTAAATGTTGTTTACATACACTTTACTAATTGCCTTAATTATATCGTAAATTGAATATTTAAAAGATCAAAATATAAGGTATTAGATACTAGTAGGGTATTAGATATTAGAAAGGTTACGTCATAATGCACAACAAAAATTCCATTAAAACTGGCGTTGGTCAGATTAACTCTTAGCTACAGGAATCTCTAAACCTACATCAATGCAGAAACCGGGCGTTTGCATCCCACCTGCTTTAAAGTAGCATAGTTTCGCTGAATATTATGCTTCTTGGTAAATACAGGCATGTTTGAGTACATTTTGATTTGCAGAAATATGTTCCAGGTAGATTGTCTTTGACCCATAACTTTATTTACAGCAGCAGAATGAAAAGGAATCAAGCTTTATTTTGGATATTACAAATAAAAAAACACGAGAACTAGTCATAAGTACGCAGTTTATTGACAGTTCACACAAACGACATGACTATGCTCCTTACACATATTTCTGCTACATTTTCGGCATATTGTCGCGCTTTTGCGCTATTTTTTTGAGGGGTAGTAATAGCAACGTCTTCGTATTGCCATCGTTTTCTGCAAAGCGTTTTTCATGTTCTCTTCACTTTTAATCCCGCAGTGTTTCATAGCCACAAGTTGGCCCCTTAGTATTTTCTTGTGGGGAATTATTAGTTCCATGGCCAGTTCTCGTAGAAATAAACATCGCTTGTGAGTTTCTTCAACTTTAACCCTATTCTCCTCAACGGCCGGGCTTCTGAAGCCCGGCCCTTGCAAAAACGTTTGTAATTACTTCATATTTTTAGATAAAATTTTGGAATTTCTTGACTTTTCCTAATTTAAAATGCTGAATAAGATGGTACTATTTTTAGGTGCCCCCGAACAAGGGTTAACGTTTAAAATAGACGTTTTTGAGCAAATTTGTGAATTTTTGCTAGTTTTCGCAAGCAGAGCGTGGAATTTCAATTTCACGCTTTTATTAAGTGTCATGAATTTTACCAATAATTGGCTTTGCGTGTCGAAGCGAATTACGTCGTTTCCCGACGTCAATATGCCTTAGGCGATGTAGAACTTATTTCATGTAAATCACATTTTCTTTTTTTGAGCTTTTGGCGATTGCTTGGAAATATTCTACACATATTTGCATATTTTGCATAAAACAATTGCTGTTGGGCTGCTTGAATACCAATAAAGCGGACAAAATTCAATCTTTACAATAAGCATTTTTATAAAATTTTCTTTTATTATTTATTTGTGGGAAAAAAATTAAATTAACTAGTTCACATTTTAGCTCTTATGCTGACGCCTTCTTTACAATTGCATTTCACGTTGCATTTGAAGTAACAGGCCGTTTTTATGTTGACATTTCCCTAACAATGAAAAATCCGACGTATTTTTTATATACAAGTATACCTGTTTAAAAAAGTTTTGTGAAAAAGTTTATAGCTTTTCGATGTGGGTTTTCCAAACAGAAAGCATAGAATAAAAACAAGACGTTTGATACGATTGAATTTCAATAAAACAGAGGTTTCCAACTTCTATAAATTCATGGCGGTGAGATTTACACAAATGACTTTTTCCTCCCAAAAAATTTTCAAGCCAAAGTTTAAAAAAGTGTCCTTACTTACTGCAAACTGTTTAATAAATTTATTTCAAAAGTTAAATAAAAGCCTAAAAAAGCTCCATTTTGGAAATTTAAAAAGAACTTTTTATGTAAACGTAAAGACCATTTTTGGTCTTCATTTGTTTTTCGCCATAAATTTTATGTTTGAACTTAATAAGTCATTTAAAAAAAGTTTGGATTCCTGGTCTAATATGATTATCCTATTATATTTCGACGTCTTTTTTGTTTTAAAACGACCCACTAATTCGAAACCTCTGAATAAAATCAACTTAGATATCTTAGTTACGGATGACCTGGGCTGTTTACAAGAATTTTTCCACGTAAAACCAGATAAAGCTTCGGGTCCCAATTTTATGTGCATGTTGTATAAATTCATTAGGGCGCTAGCCTCTTAGATTTACACAAATGACTTTTTTCCTTCCAAAAAATTTTCAAGCCAAAGTATAAAAAAATGGTCCTTACATATTGCAAACTGTTTCATAAATTAATTGCAAAAATTAAATAAAAATCTAAAAAAGCTCCACTTTGGAAATTCGAAAAGAACTTTTTATGTAAACGTAAAGACCATTTTTTGGCCTTCATTTGCCTTTCGCAATAAATTTTATGTTTGAACTCAAATTGTAATTTTTAAAAAAATTTGATATAACTCTTGATCTAATATGATTATCCTATTATATTTTCACGTCTTTGTAGTTTTAAAATGACCCACTAATTCGAAACCTCTGAATAAAATCAACTTAAATTTTAACTTACGCCTAACCTAGGCTGTTTACAAGGGTTCTTCCACGTAAAATCAGATAAAACCCCGGGTCCCAGTTTTATGTGCACAGAGCTTATTATCCATGTCAGAGCTATTTCAAAATCTTAATTAAATCATTTTCCTTTTTCCTGCTTGCGTCAATTCTAATTTGGAAAATCTACGGAGGAGTGCTTCTAGTCGCGATTTGAAAGACAAAGAAGGCTGTAGAGATCCAAAAAGTTATTAATAAATTTATCAATTTTATGTCCCGTAGGAGAAATTTGAGACGTTTACGTACGCTCGCAACGAGCTAATTGATGATTTTGACGCAAAAAGTCAACCGCGGATCAAGTCGTTCTGTTATCATAGAAATCATTAACAATTTTCTCAAGACTAAGAAAAATGCCAGTGTTATTTGTTAATCTGACACCTGCATATGACACTGTTATTTCATACAAACTTAATTCTAACTACAAGTTACTGAGTTTTCTGTTGGATAAGAACATGGTTTAAATCATTGGTTTTCAACCTGTGGGCCACAATGGTTTTTTTAGTGGGCCATGGAGCATAAATCAAAATGAAAGCAATATGTATAATTAGGCTTGCCATCCGTCCCATTTTTTAGATATTTTTCTGGCGTCCTGTGCAGTCAACCACATGAAGACTTTTTTTTAGGGAACACTATGATTTTGGAATAAAAATAGGAAAAATGGACAGCAATTCCAAGTGAAGACCTTTTTTTTTTTTTAGAGAACACTATGATTTTGGGATAAAAATAGGGAAAATTGACAGCAATTCCAAGTGAAGGCCTTTTTTTTTAGAGAACACTATGATTTTGGGATAAAAATAGGGAAAATTGACAGCAATTCCAAGTGAAGACTTTTTTTTTCTTTTTTAGAGAACACTATGATTTTGGGATAAAAATAGGGAAAATGGAGAGCAATTCCAAGTGAAGACCTTTTTTTTTTTTTTAGAGAACACTATAATTTTGGGATAAAAATAGGGAAAATGGACAGTAATTCCAAGTGAAAACCTTTTTTTTTTCTTTTTTAGAGAACACTATGATTTTGGGATGGGAATTTAATTTTGTTGACCAAAGTGGGCCGTGAAGTTAACTTGGGTTGAAAAATAGGCCACGGTACAGAAAAGGTTGAAAACCACTGGTTTAAATGATTATAAAACTATAGTTCACAACAAAAGTTTTACTCTAACGGCGACAGTAAGCAAAACAGTCTAGGGTGTCAGAGACACAATGTTCCTCCAAAATCAATCACGACTGATTCTTTTTTTAACATCTAGAAGTATAATCTGCGTTCCACAATCTTCAGATTAAAAATATTATGAGCTAAAAGTTTACAATAATCAACATTCATCATTGCGTTTAATTTCGACTTATCTTGAGGTAAAACTAAATAAATCACCCGAGTTTCGTCATCACCGTTTGCACTGCGCAAAAATTTTTCTTTGTGTGCCCGGCGCTGAAGAAACTTGCGGTTTTAGGGTGGGAGCTGGTGCCAAAATCAGTGGTGGATATTGGGTGAGGCGAATGAGGCAGTTACCTCGAGCCCCTCCTTGAAAATATTGCATATAGTTTTATTTTGCTGTATATGCTTTTTTAGAGATCACCATTATTTTGGGAGAAAAATAGCGAAATATGAGATCAAATCGAAGTGAAGACCTTCTTTTTTTTTTTCTAGAGATTACCATGATTTTGGGAGAAAAATAGAAAAATGAGAGATTAAATCGAAGTGAAGACCTTTTTTTTTAGAGATTACCATGAGTTTGGGAAAAATAAGGGAAATACAAGATCAAAAAATACGAGATCAAAGCCCTTTTTTTTAGAGAACATCAATTTTTGCGAATCCTTGCTTCACGGCCCTAATTTTGAATATCCGTCACTAGCCAAAACATCAGAAATAACTCTCCTATTTTTGTCTATTCAATAGCCGAGTACTGGATCTTGTTTGTTTTCGTAGAGCACGTATTTGGTTTATATATAGTGTCTTGAATAATGTTTTGTGCGTAGTCACTAAATGCCTCCGTCCCTCTCCAACGGACCACTTACCAGTTTTTACAGACATCCAGCCATCTGAGATTTGACAACAAGAAGCGATACTCTTTTTGGCTAGAGATAGCACTCTAGACATGCTCTGCTATTTTTTCAAACCTGTGGCACACTTTGTAAGATTTTAAAAATTTTCAGAGCATCTGGACCAGGTGAAGAGCTAAATTTTCACCGCTTTCCGTTACCTGAAGTTTCCTTTGGCTGCCATAGAAAGCCTAAAAATTTTAATCTGAACTCTAAAAATAAAGTGATGACTTTTTTCATCTGAAGTTACCAATTTGCGCATATCAAGCACAATCCAGCCTGGGAGAAAATTGTTCAAAAAAAAAGCTATCAATTTATTTGTAAAGAGTTTTTATGTTCACTAAATAAAATTTCATATAAAAAAAAGCGTTTAAAATTTAGTAAAGACCAAAAAAAGTCATGACATTTCACAATGAGATGTACTGTACAATGAATTTTTTAAGTTTATTGTTTGCTACTTCAAAAAAACATAACTTTTTATCTATTCGAAAGATTATGTTTGCCGTTTTTCCACAGCTTACGAATTACAAAGCATTGCTGTGGATCCTGAATATGATTTATTCATCGGTTATCAAATGCCTACCGATAAACACGAAGGTCTAAAAGCTTGTTTAAACCTGCTTTGCAAAGACTTGAACAATCTTGCCGAATTAGGTACCCTGCTGCCCAGTACATGAATCATACATAGAACACAGAATACTGTGGTAGTACATTCCGGCTCCATGCTTTTATTACCAG
Source organism: Diplosoma virens (assembly GCA_963680785.1). Taxonomy (NCBI): domain Eukaryota; kingdom Metazoa; phylum Chordata; class Ascidiacea; order Aplousobranchia; family Didemnidae; genus Diplosoma; species Diplosoma virens. The sequence continues at coordinate 1,828,310 of OY796897.1, read as the reverse complement.
CGCCTTGACAGTACTAGGCTTGTTCGAAATAGCGTTTTCAGAACAGTTTGAGTTATGCTTAAATGCCTGTAGACGGGTTTGGGACAACTGGCTTCAGCCGACTGCCTGCAGTTTAACTAACCAGTCGGCTGCGTCTAGCTGGATTGCGCCCAATCGGTTGCGACCAGTTGGCCCATTCTGCCTGCAAACCAAAGTTGTGTGTTTTCATTTGTGAATGGACAAATAGAATCTCTTTACTTTCTCTCATTGCAAATGTGGAGTCATTCCACAAAACAAAGATAAAGTTGTAAAGGAGTGTGATATGAATTAGACATTATAAGGAGCACAAATTTGGACAGTTTTAGATAAAAAAAAAACGGTTGTGGCTTGGTGCATCACTAACAGTACTTTATCCAGGCAATACAATAGCAATTCGCAGTAAATAAATAAACTATGGGGGCCAGTCCTATTTATTTGCTTTACTTGAAGTGGATACTTTTAAATACTAGAACAATTTCGGCATATAGTTCCCCTGTTTTATGTAAAGTTAAAAAAAGGCTTTTATAGCTTAACGTTTCCTTCTCCAAGTTATCTCGGAGAGGTCTTGTGGTGTAAGCATCTTTTGAAGGTAATCAATCTAATCTTCAAAAGTGTAAAACAAAAAAACGCACTTTTTAATTAAATATATTGAAACCAAAATGTGTTATTTTATCCCGTATTCCATTCGAAACTTTTCATATTGCAAAATAAAAAACAAAGTTACTTTTGTTATCCAGATTTGCTTATTTTCTAGTTTTGCTTTTAGGTTTTTATTTGTTAATTCTTTTTTGCCTTATCGCAACTTGTTTTCAAATGGTTATTTTATTTTAATTTTTTTGTTATTTTAAATTATGCAATAAAAGTAACTGCTTAACCAAGACACCTTATGGTTATTTGCCAGTCACGTTGTCCTATATTTAATCTCAATTATATGTTATGCAAATAGTTACTGACAAAATAAACAAATGTGAATTTCGAATCTTCATACATGCCACAATATTGTTGTTTAAAAATTTTTTTATTGGACACTCTAATTTTTATTAACTGATATAATTGCAATTTAGAATTTCTAACAAAGACTTTTAAGTAGGGAAAGTGCCGTAAAATGTTTTTCTAATAAAATGTGACAAAAACGAACGTATACCATCCTGATCCGTTCCCATCAAATCGCCACTCCCAACCTCTTGCTATACTGTCGACAAATATATTATAAAATTGATTTTTTTCCTTAATTTTATAGAAAGCAAGCAAAGTTTTTGTTAAATTTTATTGCCAAAAGATTTGGAAAATTTCTCACTGCTGGCATGAATAAACACACTGTTTCATAAAATCACTATTTCTAAGAAATTATTAATTAAAATCGCCCAGGTTGCGGCACTGCTTACAAATTTGCACTTCATGCGTTGAACGATGCCGAGATATGTTCCACAATTAATAGTCACAATTATATAGAGTAATATTGTTTTTCTAAAGTGTTTTTTTTTAAGTAATGCAACGGTGTACTTCTATTTCAATAAATAAAAAACTCTTCTTGTGGCGGTGAAATATATTGCGAAAAAATAAAACAAGTGCATACAAACGATGATAATTATATAAAAGATAAAGGTTTGTTGGTTTTACAGCATTGGTATGTAGATATTCTAATGCTGCTAAATATTAAAATATAGCCTATTTCAAATTCTTTTATGTAAAAAAAATTATTTTCATTATTTTATACTTTTTTTAAAAAAGCAGCAATAACTATTGGTAACTAAAAAAACATGTGGACAAATATGTGAACCAGTAATTGAAACCAATCTAAAATAAATTCTATACTTCGACCAAAACAATCAAGCAAGCTTCCCGTAGCTTCTTCATTGTTTATAGTTTTCGTGCGCAATGACGTCACTCTTTACGTCCAATTTTTAATTAAGTTTACAACTGTTACAACAGTGAATCCGTTACAATCGCATTTCACGCTAGTTAAATGAGTGTCTAAACGTAAAAATTGAAGTGACCTTGCTAAATTGCAATTTTGCATAATTTATCAAATGAATTTTGAAAAACTTTTTTGCTCTAACAAAAGTTAAATAAATAATCTTTACTCTGTTTAAATTTCATAAAGATAGCTGAAGTAGTTTTGGAGTAATGAATCGTTAAATTGGTGGGCTTCTGAAGCCCAGCCGTTGAGGAGTCAACAGCTCGAAAAAGCTTGAGGAGAATAGGGTTAAATTCGGGTTTTGGGCTGAAAACATAATGAAGGCGTTTAGTGCTGCAACATGCAAAAAGTTATTTTTATTTAGTTATTTCATCTTTATGTTTATCCTCCTGACTCGCAGGAAAGCGCTAATATATAGGGTAGGCAATTACCCCGACCTGCTTCCGGAGATGCCAAGATATTGGTGTCCGTTTGTACTTTGATAGAGATATGAATAGAATTTAGAACTGCTTGCCAAGACCACCAATTAGGGGAAAGTGCCGCAAAGTGTCTTTCCTCAAGGAAAAAACAGAATGGTGCCAGTAGGTTTTGAACCGAGACCAAGTTGATCATAAGTACGACACTCTAACCACTCGACCACACTGCCGACAAGCTGTACCATATTGCTAAAGGCCATCTTTTTGTTTGCTGTTTACAATTGTATGTGCCAATCATCAGATCAAAGGCATCTACACCCCTTTGGTATCATTGTAATTTTGTATCACTACTTGTTTTTTCTTTGAACTTTCTTCATCAATAGCTTTGTCATGATGCATAATACATATTTCCTTAGATACATTCCATGTACTCAATAATACAACTGCATTTTTTTTTTGGGGTATATAACTTACCATTGCGGTGTTTCCCTTAAATCCAAATTCAATACTACATTGTTCCCGGTTTCTAGCTGCTTTTATAATGGGGGAATATTGGGTTAATTTTGGCGAAGAATCCCAACAAAAGTCAGATTTTTGTCCAGGAGTGATTTAACCAATGGAACAACGCTAGTAAATCTATGTAACGGGGTGCATAATTCAAGTACAGTGAAATGTAACGGGGTGCATAATTCAAGTACAGTGTTATTCTCAATGTTTCTCTTAACTTCTTCACGTGGTTGTCTTCCTGTATAAACGCTTCTGTTAAAGCCAAAGTACGTCGCGGAGTTAATATAACCAGAAAAATTTTGTACCGTATTTTCCTGACTTGCTTGGAATATATTGAATAAATCTACACCTTCCCCTGAAAGGCATCAGCTGCTTATGAGCTGTCACAAATTCACTCAGATTATATCATTTTTTGCGATTTGAAATAAAGAGATCCCAAACCTACCTAAATTTTTCCATGTGGTCTGTTTGCAGATAAAACTCTTTCGTTCTTTTATCGTCAAATCTCAGAAAAACTGCCAAATGTCTTCAAATCATCCTACAGACATAATTGCTTTATACCAGGGGTGTCCAAACTTTTTTTCAGGAGGGCCAGATTGATAATGTGAAAGTGACCGAGGGCCAAGAACGATCTCTAAAAAAAAGGTCTTTACTTCGGTTTGATTTCAAATTTCGCTATATTTCTCCCAGAATCGTTGTGATCTCTAAAAAAAAAAAAAAAAAAGATCTTCACTTAGATTATAGTATATGCTATAGAAATGTAGCGCCTCTGCAAGCAGTAGCTGGTCACAACACAGTTACTGGACAAAACACGCTTTGCTTCAGTGATCGTAGTGAAAAAAGAGCCTGTTTAAAAAAATTGTGAAATGTCAGCGGCGGGCTGGATTGAGTGTATTGGTGGGCCGTAGTTTGGCCACCCCTGCTTTATACGTAGGGTTAGCAAATCGCTTTCAAAACAAATCACGGATTGGTACGTCCCAATTCTTTCCGCAGCCAGCAAAAAAACAAGCCCTAAATAAGTAAGAAGTTCTTCCTCGCATAAATGTTTCCATTGCTTTTTCCACAAGTTGTCATTCTCCTTCCTTCCAAGCTAGTGCACTTGCACAACTTTTCCATAATCTCTTCTGATAAGAAAAACTCTAAAGTGTCTGTAGGAGAATTAGTTACCACAGGACGTTTAAGGCCTGGGCGTTCATGCAAAATATTGTGACTCAGAGCCCTACTTGGAAGAGGAGCATCAGCATTCCAGTATATGCCATTGTGACTAATCTGGTCAAAAGCTCCTCTATGCCGTTCAGCGTCTTTATTAGAATCCTCTTCGCTTGATTCCTATAACCTCTGAGATGATGAAGGTAAGTTATCGGTAGTGGTTTCAAAATCTTCATCTTCTGAACACTCCGAATCCTCATCTAAGCTAAGAACACCATGGTTAATTGCATCTTCTTCATCAAGCCTTAGATAATCAGTTTTTCGTTTAGCCATTTTTTACTAACAAAAACTACTAAATAGCAGCCAAACATTTATTCAAATAAGACGTCCTTTCACTTGCGTAGTTCCAGTATCTAGATTTACAAAAAAGCCACTTGGATAATCAAGTGAAGTGACCACAAGAGGCAGTAGGGATTTTTGTTACAATGGGAAGCAAAAGCAAAGTGACTGTAACATCTAGCCCAACAATTATGCAGAACCAAACAACCACAGAGCGGCATACAGCGATCTACACACAACACAAATTTGAAGGGTCGTAGCAGGGTCGATTTTTAAAAACTCGATATCATGTTAATAAAACTGTTGCCACTCCTGCCACAACAGTTCTTTACTTGTCACTAATCCAGAAACACGCTTAAGCATAAATTGTACAAGATTACCTAAATCACCAAAGCTCAAAACGGAAAAAGTACTGGAATAAACGCAAAAATAAAATCGAGCCGGGCCTTTCATACCCATTCCTGCATCTAAGAGTTAAGAAAAGAACCAGTTCTACTAGCTGGAAGTTATATTAACTACTTGATCAATTGAAAAGTTGCAGCTGGTAAATAAAAAACAAAGAGATGCTGCAATCAAGGACGCCAGAAAATTTTTAAAAGGGCAACTTTTTTGTTGAAAAGAGTTTCTTAAGAAACTCAAAATTTAAGCGTAGATATAACGGAGAAAATTTTTATTAAAAACTTAGTAAAGATTAAAAGACTAAAAACTTAAAAAATAATGGCCTTTAATTTTTGGCCGCTCCTCTTAAATTACTGTTATAGGTGAACCCTTGTCTAAATGGATATTTTTGAACTTTGTTGGATTAAATTTTGATCAACATTACATAATTGTAGAGACATATTTTACACAATGCTTCTACCTTGCAAATTTCAAAAGCAGTTACTCTACCCCCTGGTTCTCCAGTTTCACCACCCCTGGACCGGCTATCTGTAAAACACAAATTGTGTTAATTTTAACTAACTACAAGTAAGCATAACTAAATAATTAACTAACACCAGACCCAGTAAATATCTCTGGCAATTTTTCACAGAGAGAATTTACTGCTGCCCTCCAACATTTAAAACCAGGTAAAGCTCCGGGACCTGATTCCATCTGCCCCGAGCTTATACTCCATGCCGGAGCTGCTTTGAAGTCCTGGTAACGTGACTTCCTTTCTTCCTGTTTGCGCTGACTCAAAATTCCCAAGATCTGGAGAAGAGAGCTTGTGGTCGCGATCCCAAAACCAGGAAAGCCCGTGGGAGACCCAAAGAGTTATCGACCGATATCTCTGCTCTGTGTCCCCTACAAGATCCTCGAGAGGCTTATCTATGCCCAAGTTGAACCATTAATCGATCCACTGCTCCCTAAAGAGCAGGCTGAGTTCCGACGCGGGAAATCAACCATAGATCAAGTTGTTCTGCTAACCCAGAACATCGAGGATTCTTTCGAGGCTAAAAAGAAGGCCGGTGCCGTATTTATCAATCTGACAGCTGCTTATGACACTGTCTGGCACTGTGGCCTTACCTGCAAGCTGCTGAGACTACTTCCGGATAAGCACATGGTTAGAATGATCATGAAGTTTGTCCAAAATCAATGTTTCATCCTTACCACCGGTGACAGCAAGCAAAGCAGGCTATGCCGTCTTAAAAACGGCGTACCTCAGGGATCGGTCTTGGCTCCCCTCCTATTTAACATATATACGTACGATCTTCCTTCCATGATTTCCAGAAAGTTTGCTTCTGCTGATGACTTAGCATTGTTGTAATCTTCTGGAAACTGGAAGGACTTGGAGGGGACTTTAAACCAAGACATGTCCACACTTTCAGCGTATCTCCAGACTTGGAGGTTGAAGCTCAGTCACACTAAGACGGTGACGGCAGCCTTTCATTTAAATAACCGAGAGGCCAAACGTGAGCTAAAGGTCTACAACAATGGTAGACTTTTACCGTTCTGTCCAACCCCTACTTATCTTGGGGTAAAACTGGACAGATCGCTCGCGTTTCGTCACCATTTAGTGGCATTGCGCAAAAAACTATCCTCGCGCGTCACACTGTTGAGGCGACTCGTGGGCTCGGGATGGGATGATGGTGCTAAAACACTACGCATAGCCACCTTGTCTCTAGTCTACTCAACAGCTGAGTACTGTGCGCCAGTCTGGTGTCGCAGTGCTCACACTCGCCTCATTGACAGTGTCTTGAATGACGCCTTGCGCATAGTTACTGGATGCCTGCGTCCCACTCCAACGGACCACCTACCTGTACTCTCAGGCATCCAGCCAGCTGAGCTTCGCCAACTGAGAGCGACACTCTCCTTGGCTTACCGTGGATCTCTGGACCCCGACCATATCTTGTATGGTCTTTTAAGTGAGTCCTCAGATACTGGCCAAGTGAGACTAAGATCCAGACGCCCGTTTGTGCCAGCTGCGCGGAATCTCTTGGACAATCTTGCCAGACTTGGCATCCGCACTTCTGAATGGACAAATCACAAATGGAAAACGGAGTACTGTGAAAATGCTTCCAGGCTCCGTGGTTTTGTGCCCGAGACCAGTGCCAGGCCTATTGGAATGGGCTTTTCCCGAGCAGATTGGGTTAAGCTCAACCTCCTGCGGACTGGTGTTGGGCGATTCCATTCGTCCATGCACAAATGGGATCTTGTTCCTTCACCGAACTGCGAGTGTGGCGCCTCTGAGCAAACCGCAGACCATGTACTAACAGCGTGCCCTTGTTAACCATCAGACATGGAGCACGAGGTCTGACGGTTTTGGATGACGAAACTCGATGCTGGCTTAATAACATCACTGCCAGCATCTGATTCAGGCAGTGCAGCAGTCTGGGGTAGTAAAAGGATAAACCCTCGGCCCTAGTTTTGTTTGTGTCTGACCTGTAGTGGATGCCCTTCAAACGACGATGACGACAAAGTAAGCATTATTTCTAACTAAAAAGCTTTTTGCCAAAAAAAGCGAAACGTTGTAATGGTTAAGCCTATGAATAAATCGTGTAAGCTGCGTTTATTGCAAATCAAAAGTACAATTTATTTTTTGTACAAAGCGTTTATGGAATGCTTCATTTTGCATCACTTAGCGTGAAATCTTTGAGCTGAATTTAAAAGAGCTCAAGAAGTTTTCAATTTAAAATTAAAAAAGATTTCCTTAAAAAACCCAATAAAACTTAAATTTGATGAAAGGAATTTGAGAAAAATAAAAAGTTATAAAAATTATTAATTTTTCAAGCGTTGCTGATGATATTTAAAACTGCTACACAGATATTTGGGGTGCTGCGACTCTCTAGCTCCTATTGGTGAGCTGCCACTTCAACTGACAGCAGATAGAAATGCGCAATGGTGAATAGCTACCTAGTCCAACATGATTGTTAACAGATGTTTCTACGTCACTTTTCGCTGCATATTTGGAGAAATTCATTTACTGTCGATAAAAAACTCATAAATTTGTTCACTCCATGGACAAAAATTTAAAATTTTTTAGTTTACTCAAAAACGTGAAAGAGAAAGATTCATTACAGGTCTGGGAAGACGAATTGTTGAAATTTGTTATAAGCAGTTAGCTTCTTCATATCGAGCCAGCAGCTAATGATTGAAAACAAATAAAACCGCGCAAACCGAATTGTTTGTTTATGTGTCACGTGACCACTAAGCGGCTCAAAATGTTTTTTCTACCAGTGATTTTCGTGTCTTACTTCGCTCGAACACAGACCTCGTCGCTGTATTTCACCCGATGTTCTTGTTGCAGCAAATTTGCTCAATGACTCGCCACGAGGATTGGACCACCTCAACCATTCAGTACTCGCCAGCGCCCTCGTGCAGAATATTGAAGACGCCGAACCTCCCATAACAATCGGAATATTTGCAAGGTGGGGTTCCGGAAAGTCCCAATTCCTCAAGCAAGTTCAAGGTAATCATGTGACCCATGCCCTTATTTGTGACGCTCTAATTTAAATTTATTTTACTAATTTGTCTCCTGATTAAATTGACTGCTTGAGTATTAGTTTAGCTCTAGTGACTCTGCTGGTGACGCAGAGGGTCTGGGTTTGATTACCAGGCACGCAAATCTGTTACAGTGTTGCTTACAGCTTGCTATTACAGCGAAAATAGAATGAAATTGCAAACCATGTCACGGTTCGATGAATACAATGAGTATGGATCCTTTTTTCAGTCTGTGATTTATTTTTTGATAACAACTCTTTGACTTGGTTGTAGGGCAACACAACCACCCGAAAATACAAGCGCGCCCCATGCTTTTACACTACCTTGACTATTGCGTAAATATTATTATGTTTTCGAAACTGTGGCGTTAAAACAAAAAATATTTTCTGTTAAATTAAAAGTAAAATTAATTTTTTCCTTTGATTAGAAGTGTGAACAGAAAAAAAATCAATTTCTGAAGCACAAGCTTCACCATTAATTTGAAAAATTAACTTTAAAAGATGTGAAGTATTTGAATTAGAATCGGCGTCGCAACTATTTTGTTAATGCCAATCCACCAATGCGATAGTGATACCGATATCGATAAATTGGCACACTCCTTGTTTGCAGATGACGTTGTTCCTCAAGTGATGAGCGTTTCTAAGACAACGTATGAACAATGACGGTCGTAATCTTTATCAGAAGTGCAACGAACTTTTTTCCGGTTTCATCTCGACATTTTGTTTATTTCAGATTTGATGAAGAAGAAAGAAAGACAAAGAGAAGTGGTTGTGAATGAGCCGCAACGAAGTCGTGCTTGGTGTCGGGTTCCCTGCGCATGCGTGTTGATTGTTTTCGTCCTACTTTGTTTTATTATCATCGCGACCATGTGGACGGCTAATCCCAACATGTTTTTCAATTTTGCAAACACTACAAAGGCCGGAAATGATTCCGGGAAAGTCCCCCCTGACGTCCCACATCCGCACCACCATTCTCATATCTCGCGATTCGTCGCTTTAGGAGTTTTATTTGTTTTTGTTATATTTGTGGTTTTGATCTTATTCTGCAAAAAGTTTTTCCATTGTTTAGCGGACCCGTGCTTACTTTGTTACGCAGCGCTTACGAAACTTCCGGAAAAAAAACAAAGAAGATTGATCACCCCAGGTGTTGAAGTTGCTGGGTTGGAAGAGGCCGAGGTTTCCACAGAACAAAATAAAAAAGAAGAAAACACCAGGTGGGAGTGAGTGAAATGCACATGCGGGGTGTGATTTTGTGATAATGAGATCATTGGAGAGAGGGTTTCATCATTCATGTTCCCATCAGGATCCACTTTATTAAAAAATTTCAAAAAATTAGTGGCTTCGGAAAACAGCTAGAACCATAGGTTTCACAAGTTGTACCTATGTTGAAATCTCGGTTTCCCTGCTATTGAAGTAAAAGAGTCAGAATACTACTAACTAAAACGTTAATATTTTCTTTGAAAATTGTATTTTGTTTTAGTATTTTTCATCACAAAAATTATCGTAGTTTCAATTCGAATTTATTTAATTTTGTTTCCACGATATCATGACAATATCATGCACACTTCAAGTGCAACTCGCTACAACGATATTTTGCGCAGATTCATCTTTGTTGACTTTAATGCATGGGAGTACGCCGGAAGTGACAACTTGTGGGCAGCCATTGTTACCAATCTTTCGAGAGCAATTGAGACTGAGTTCGGCATTGTGACATCACGTCTATTTCGCCTCATAACTGTTGAGGCCATGCAATGCAGTAGCTCAAACAGTGACGTTACAAACAACTTTCTTGTGAAACTGCCAACGTTGATTAATGATCATGTGTCAAACCAAGTTGAAGTGGAAACCATCATGAAGGATTACGGTGTTGTGAGAAAATTTAAGAAAATAGAGAAGGAACATGTGAAAGATGGTTGGTGGGAGGTTCAATATTCCAATTCTCGGGAGGCCGAAGCAGCTTTTGAGGCTTTGAAACTCAAAAAGATTGAAGTGAAATGGGAGAGTGATAAGGTGAGTAACAACAGCAGCTCCTCTAGCGTCGCATCAGACGTCACCTTACAAAATGGAAGCAAAAGAGGGAGCCGCCGGTGGGCTATGTTCTGCCATTTCTTGGATCATTGCAGTGAAAACCCAAAGAAAAGTTGTGGAATGAACTTGCTGGGCTGGTGGATACTGGGAGGGATTTCCATCGCCGCTATTCTGGTTGCCATTGTCATTCTTGCGGGAGATTTTGATTTGGATGTTAACAGAGTGAGAAGTTTATTTTTTTAATTTTATTTTTAATTGTTATCAATTAATTAATCCGATTTTTTTGTTTAAAACTATAAGAATTTTAAACAACTTTTTGAACAACAAAAGCATTCAGTTCTAACGTTTTCAAATCTTGGAGCCTTTCATAAAAAAAAGTAAATATTCGGGATAATTTTTTCATATCATATCATTGTATCAACTAAGCATCTTCTCAACTCGCGGAATAACTAAGAGGCATAGAGCTTAATAAAAAATAACCATAAAACGATCAGCTTCATCCGCTTTTGAAGAAGTCAAAGTCAAGCTTGAAACATTTTATTTGGTTTTTAATTTTTATTCAAAATTTAAAGCTGCTTGCTAAAACTACTAAGCAGATGAAAATAAAGTGATCTGATTGTTCAAAGTTGAAAACTTTAGCACAAAGGTAGAGGTTAAACTGGCTCTATGTTGACGCTCCTACCTTCTCGGCCAGATGTTTGCATTTTTGTTTTTTTGAAAAAAGAATGGAAAAAAGAAAATGATAAAATAAAATGTTTATGTTGCTCCATTTATCACTTAGTTCCTTTTTTAAATCATAAACCACTTGCTTTATAATCAGCACAGTTAAGTTAATATGTCATCCCGACTCGATTTTTTTATTGACGCAGTTTGGCTCTGCTGTCCCCGTTGTGGTCCAGGTTGTGGCTTGGATGCCTCCTGTTGTAGCAGTGACGTATGGAGTGGTGAGGCTTTTAACAGTTGTTTGCCAATCCCAGTCGAGCAAGATAAACAACGCATTAAAGGGAACGAAACACTCGGTGGTGGAGGAGCTCGGATTCATGAACAAAGTCAAATATGAGGTGACGCTTGTTTGATGCCTGAGTTTAACAGGTCGATAATAAATTTCTTCAAATACTTTGCTGGTTTATTAGGAAATAGATTACCTAAAAGAAAACCGTTTAACTAACTAAAAAGCAAAATAATACCTGAAAAAATATTTGCTACTATTTTTCTTACAAGCGTTTTTGAAAATTTTTAGAGAATAAATTTTTTCTCATAGCTTAAACAAACAAGTTACATATTTTTAATTTATCAAGTAATTATTTGAGGCCATTTCTCAACATCCGTTTCTATATGTTGCACTTCAAACGTTTTTACTGCTCTTTATATAAGTTGATAAAAATGTCGCCATTTCTTTCTTATCCTGTCACTTGGTGTCGAGTGTTTAGGTTCAATTGATGACGGAAATAGTGAGGTGCGCGGAGTTTGTGTTCAAGCGGAAGTACCGCGTCATCATCTCCATCGACGATCTCGATCGCGTGGATCTGGTAAAGGTCAGACGTTGCAAGTGTTTTATAGCTTTGCGCAAATAAAAGTGGTTGGAATTGCAAACTTTGCATTACAAGTTAAGGTCAAAGTTGACGCCGGGTTGTTGCAGGTCAAGTCGGTCCTGGACGCGGTCAACATTCTGCTGAGCGACAAGCACGCGCCGTTTGTTTGTTTGATTGCGGTTGATTCGCGCATTGCAGTAAAGAGCGTTGAACAAAAGATGACCCCGGAATTGCTCCAGAGCAACATTAGCGGGCACGAGTATCTGAAAAAGGTGATCAACCTCCCTTTCTGTCTCCCTCCGGTGAGTAGCGAACCCGTCATTACATTTTGAGTTGGTTTTACAAACAGATCGAGTTAGAATCAAGAACAAACAATTAAAACTTTAATTGAACCAACATTAACCTCCGAGTCAGAAAATTAACCCTTTCGTACACAATGTGTCCAATTGTACACATGCAACCTAATTGGGTTTTATCTAACTCAGCAAACCAATTATTGGCTTGGTAGAGCATGTAAATATTTGTTCATGTTGCTGACGTCACCAGCACTCTTATTAAATTAAAAATTTGTTAATTTGTTCTTTAAAAGTTTGATTTTTAAGGTTCTGTTTGGGGTTACATTTTGTACTAAAATAGGGGTGCATTTGATATCTCTGATACACCCTTTAAAAAGTTGAAAAACTCAAATAGCTTGTCAAAAATATGTCAAAAAGGAATCAAAAATCTATATTTACATTTGGAAGCTCCCTGTTGGATGAAAAAGTATTTTACAAGTGGCAATAATTTTTTAAGTTTAAGCGTCATCATTTGTACACATGGTGTATCAACTAATAAAAATGTTTTTAAAAAAACAAAAAACTACATCAAATACATGGGTTCGTGCAAATTTGTGTATAATTGGACACATCAATTAATTTGCATATGAATGACGTCACATCCAAAAAAGTAATAGTTTTATGTATTGGTGACCATACCCTTTTCATAAAAACAAAAAAATAGTTTTTTACTCATTTCCTTCAAGGGATGTGTACGAAGGGGTTAACTTGAAACGATGGTGCTGATGTTTATCCGCAATTCATTTTCAGTGACTGACATAATTTTTTTACTGATATAATTAATCCATCAAATAGTTTTGCTCTTTTAGTGTAGCAATGCGCCTCCATGATGCTTCTATTGATGTAACAATGCATTAGAAGCCAGAAACTTAGATGTTTTGTTTTCTTCTTATAAGTTCCTCTTATTCTCCTGAGCAACGAGAACATCCCTGATGCGAGTTCAAAACCTAAATTTTTGTCAGACGTAAATTTAGATTTGGCTTCGTGATTCACAATGCCAAAGATGTCAGTCGCTTTCCGTAATGTTGTGCTTTCAAATCAAAAATTTACTTTTCCATCGTTGAAACCAAATGCCAAACTTAACTTTTTATGTTTACTCGCCTCTTACGTATACATGTAATAAGTTTGCAAGCCCAGAACTCGCCAAAAACGCGCACAAATGGGGCACTGTCGCAGATATTCTTTGGTGATTTCTAAATTAATTGTTTTTTTAATAAAGATAAGCGATGGAGCCAAAAAGCAATACATCTATGGGTTGATCTCATGGTCTGATGAAGTGAAACACCAGAGGGCCGAGAGGGATAAAAGTTCTTCCTCAAGATCGGACCCCCCAGAGGCAGGTGAAGTTTTTCTACAAGTTTATTTTCAAAATTTGTTTATTTAAAAAAATTTTTTTGGTCCCAAAAGAGAACACAGCGATTTGATAGGTGCAAGTTAAATGCATTTTGTTTCTGACATTCATTTAACAGCAATGCGAACAATGTTAATCTCAATGTTGTTTGTTTCACACGGCAATTTATATTCATTATTTTTGGTCATGAACGATCGTAATCACTTTAGGGCATCTGAATTTTTCTAAAGGTTAGTTGCAAAAATATCTAGTGCTTTATTTAATCAGACTATTAATAAATTCGTTTGGTTCCAAGCTATATTGACGTTGGTCAGCGCTTAACTTGGTGACGCTTATTGCTTGTTGTAACTTGTTGTTATTTCAATTATTTACATCAGGGTTGACGAACCTATTGGCTTAAAAGCAAAAAACACCCTTCGCAGAAGTAATAAGGCATTGGGGCGCCGGAAGCGACGGGAGTAGGAAAGCAATTGCCCTCCTGCCCTTTTCAAAATGGAAGGGAACAGACGGAAAAATGGTCCGCCTTAAAATTTGCAGTATAAAAACGTTGAGTTAGTCTACAGTTGTATAAACTTGATCAAAATATCGATCATTAGACGTGAAGGCCTTTTTTTAGTCTTACCCTTTTATTTATTTATTTATTTTTAGTTATCTCTATATTTATCTTCCTGACTTGCAGGAAAGCAACGAATGGCCCAGATGGTGGGTGCTTACTTGGACCCTTAGCCGTGAGTAAGTCTGTTCATTGATTTTAAAAATAACAGACCGAAACCGAACCTACCAAAACGGAAGGGTATCCACCCACTCCGATGTTCAGCGTGGGTCTGCTAATCGGCAAACGTCCTTTTCAGGACGGGGCAATGACAGGATAAAACTGCCCTTTTCAGGGCACATTACCAACAAGTTCTGAAGACCCACTATTCTTCAGCTGAACATCGAAGGCCTCACTGCAAGCAAAATGAACGTTCTTCATCACCTCGCTATGCAGTCTGAGGCACTCGTCATCCTATTGCAGGAGACCCACTGCACTGATGCAGAGAAGTTGGTACTTCCAAACTACAAACTAGCTGGGTTTTCTTTAACCAGAAAGCATGGCCTTGCCACGTTTGTCCACGAGCGACTCAGACCCACGCTTTTGGACCAACCTCCATCAACATCGGAGATCGAGTGGCTGTGTGTGGACGTTGATGGCTATAAAATACTCAACGTCTACAAATCACCGCCAACGCGATTGCGAACCCTGGATCTCCCAGTGTTTCCTCACCCCTGTCTTTACGCTGGCGATTTTAACTGTCGTCATGTTAACTGGGGTTACAATGATAACAGTCCGGATGGTGAGTGTTTGGTTGGCTGGGCAAGTATTAATTGTTTTGCCCTCCTATATAATGCCAAGGATTCTGCCAGTTTTTATTCCGGCCTCTCTAACACTGGCACCAATCCAGATCTAGTTTTTGCTAGCGTAGGTCCAAACAGTTGCTTACCGGATAGACGTGTCCTTGACAAGTTTCCCAGGTCACAACATCGACCTTCGCTTATTACACCACCAAGGTTTCTGTGGCAGTGCCAAGCATGCCTGTTAAGCGATGAAATTTCCGCAAGGCCAAATGGAGTCACTACATTGCTTTGACGAATAAATTCGCAAAAACTTTGTTACCGCCTGATTCACTTGATGTGGATGCGGCTTACCAGGACTTCTGTAACACCATTAAGAAAACAGCCAAAAATATTATTCCACGCGGGTATCGAAATAACTATATTCCGTGTTGGGATGCAGAGTGTGAAGCCCTCTTTAAAACCTTTCTGCAGTCTCCTCAGGGAGACGACTCAAGTTTGGCTACTACAGCTTTGCTTGCCAAGCTTGACAGAAAGCGGAGGGATCGATGGTCCGAAGCAGTTCGGAGCATTGACTTCTCACACTCCAGTCGAAAAGCGTGGAGTATTTTGAACAACCTTACTGGTAGGTCACGACACTCTCCTCGTCACTGTCTCGTTTCAGCCGATGCTATTGAATCTCAGCTGGTTAGAAATGGAAAATATGAGGCTGTTGACCGCAAGTCATCTCGACTTGTCTCTCAAGAAGTGTCTGACTTTTGGAGGGCCACAACACCAGACCCAGTAAATATCTCTGACACTTTCTCACAGAGAGAATTTACTGCTGCCCTTCAACATTTAAAACCAGGTAAAGCTCCGGGACCTGATTCCATCTGCCCCGAGCATATACTCCATGCTGGACTGCTTTGAAGTCCTGGTAATGTGACTTCTTTTCTTCCTGTTTGCGCTGACTCAAAATTCCCAAGATCTGGAGAAGAGCGCTTGTGGTCGCGATCCCAAAACCAGGAAAGCCCGTGGGAGACCCAAAGAGTTATCGAACCGATATCTCTGCTCTGTGTCCCCTACAAGATCCTTGAGAGGCTTATCTACGCCCGCGTTGAACCATTAATCGATCCACTGCTCCCTAAAGAGCAGGCTGGGTTCCGACGCGGGAAGTCAACCATAGATCAAGTTGTTCTGCTAACCCAGAACATCGAGGATTTTTTTGAGGCTAAAAAGAAGGCCGGTGCCGTATTTATCGATCTGACAGCTGCTTATGACACTGTCTGGCACTGTGGCCTTACCTGCAAACTGCTGAGACTACTTCCGGATAAGCACATGGTCAGAATGATCATGGAGCTTGTCCAAAATCGATGTTTCATCTTTACCACCGGTGACAGCAAGCAAAGCAGGCTATGCCGTCTTAAAAACGGCGTACCTCAGGGATCGGTCTTGGCTCCCCTCCTATTTAACATCTATACGTACGATCTTCCTTCCATGATTTCCAGAAAGTTTGCTTCTGCTGATGACTTAGCATTGTTGTAATCTTCTGGAAACTGGAAGGACTTGGAGGGGACTTTAAACCAAGACATGTCCACACTGTCAGCGTATCTCCAGACTTGGAGGTTGAAGCTCAGTCACACTAAGACGGTGACGGCAGCCTTTCATTTAAATAACCGAGAGGCCAAACGTGAGCTAAAGGTCTACAACAATGGTAGACTTTTACCGTTCTGTCCAACCCCTACTTATCTTGGGGTAAAACTGGACAGATCGCTCGCGTTTCGTCACCATTTAGTGGCATTGCGCAAAAAACTATCTTCGCGCGTAACACTGCTGAGGCGACTCGTGGTCTCGGGATGGGATGATGGTGCTAAAACACTACGCATAGCCACCTTGTCTCTAGTCTACTCAACAGCTGAGTACTGTGCGCCAGTCTGGTGTCGCAGTGCTCACACTCGCCTCATTGACAGTGTCTTGAATGACTTGCGTGCCTTGCGCATAGTTACTGGATGCCTGCGTCCCACTCCAACGGACCACCTACCTGTACTCTCAGGCATCCAGCCAGCTGAGCTTCGCCAACTGAGAGCGACACTCTCCTTGGCTTACCGTGGATCTCTGGACCCCGACCATATTTTGTATGGTCTTTTAAGTGAGTCCTCAGATACTGGCCAAGTGAGACTAAGATCCAGACGCCCGTTTGTGCCAGCTGCGCGGAATCTCTTGGACAATCTTGCCAGACTTGGCATCCGCACTTCTGAATGAATAAATCACAAATGGAAAACGGAGTACTGTGAAAATGCTTTCAGGCTCCGTGCTTTTGTGCCTGGGACCGGTTCCAGGCCTGTTGAGATGGGCTTACCCCCAGCAGCTTGGGTTAAGCTCAACCGCCTGAGAACTGGTGTTGGGCGATTCCATTCGTCCATGCACAAATGGGATCTTGTTCCTTCACCGAACTGCGAGTGTGGCGCCTCTGAGCAAACCGCAGACCATGTACTAACAGCGTGCCCTTGTTAACCATCAGACATGGAGCACGAGGTCTGACGGTTTTGGATGACGAAACTCGATGCTGGCTTAATAACATCACTGCCAGCATCTGATTCAGGCAGTGTAGCAGTCTGGGGTAGTAAAAGGATAAACCCTCGGCCCCAGTCCTGTTTGTGTCTGACCTGGAGTGGATGAACTTCGAACGACAAATGACGGAGGCGCTAATACACAGGGTAGGCAATTACCCCGACCTGCTTCCGGAGATGCCAAGTTATTGCTGTCCGCTTGTAATTTAATAGAGATACGACTGTAATTTAGAACTGCTTTCCAGGAGCACCAAACAGGGGAAAGTGCCGTAAAGTGTCTTTCCCAAGGACACAACAGAATGGTGCGAGTAGGTTTTGAAACGAGACTGTGTTGGTCACAAGCCTGGCGCTCTAACCACTCGACCACGCTGCCGACAAAGCAAAATTTCGGACACTGATTGAAGTAATGCCTTTTTTTAGTCTTCACTAGATTTTTGCGCTGAAAATGATTGCCGAATCAAAAGAGCTACTCTGTACCGTGCCAACAAATCATGGTTCTGGCAATCTTCAATAAAATTTGGGCAATATTGTTTTATTCCCCAAACTTTTTTCAGCTGATGCGGCTATAAACCTTAACTACAATTTTTTTATCCAATTAAAAAGGTACCTTTGTTTTGAATTTTGCCCCTCCCGCCAAACAATTTCTGACGCCCTTCAGAAGGCATGAGATAAATTATGAAAAGATAAATAAAACTTTATCACATCAAATTTCTAGTTTAAAGTTTAATTTTTATTAGAAATAAAAGCGCGTTAAAAAGCAAACAACCCAGTTAACAAAAATTTTTTACACAAAATTATAAACTTTTAGAAACAAAAAAGTAATTCTTCAACAACTGTAATGAACGACAAACGAAAATAGTAAAAACCCACTATGCGCTTAAAACTACCACTCTACGAATGCTCTGGTGTGACTATGGTTAAAATTTCCTGAAATAAATTGAAGAAATCAAAATTACCAAAATATACCCAAAATAATCGAAAAATCAATGCAAATCACAAATACAAATCAATTCACGTTGCCCAATTCGGATTTATTATAAATAGAGTGAGAGATCGCTCTTGTTACACAGTAACTAGAATTTGGCTCAGAGAACGGTGAACGTTGTATTAATTTTTGCTGTATTGTGTTAAGTAACTGCGTGTGTAAAACCGCAGATAACTAATAAATTCAATCCTCTCTTTTAAGTAGCAACTATAATTTTCTGTATCGGGCGTCATAGAGTTACGCATATTTAAGTAAGGGTGGTTGTAACTTGGAGGGATTTCGCTGACCTTATTTAGATAAGTTCAGCATTTTAAGGACGGTTATAGTTATTGAATTCCGTTTTTATCGTTGGACACGCCGGCACCTTTCGGCGGAAAGCGGAAACTGGGAGTCGCGAGTCTTTCCTTCATTAACAAGAATTTGGTCTTCTCCAAAATTTGAATTTATAATTTGGTCTTTGAACCAAAAAATTGAATTTATAAATAGTGTTTCTACCAAAATTTGAATTTACTCCCTTCATCAACAAATAAAAAAATCCAAATCATAATCTCTTTTTCGAAAGCTTGTAATTTTTACGCTTTTTTGAAGTGCTTCAAACTAGATGCAAGAATTTCAAAGTCTTTTCGGCAAATTTAAATCTCTAAGCCAATCTTGCAAATTTTTTTGGGCTAAAAAATAAGGTTTGGGAATGTTTTTCCTTTAGTAGTGGAGTCTTGGAATTGCCTAACAAAGGGTATTGCCTATTTTTATACTGTTTTCAATGTAACAATACCGCATTCAATTAAATTTATATACCATATATATAAATAATAAATTTTAAAAGATAGCATCGGAAAGCAATCAATTATTTGATAAAGAGGTTATAAATTATTATCACGTATTCATTAAAAAACCTTCAAAAAAATTTGTGCTTTAAAAAAATTAATAATTTTCAAATTTTTTGAAAATAAAAAATATGAATAACTCAAAATCCTGACGTGATAGAGCAAAACCGGCTTCACGTTTGGGCTCAGCGCTTCAAATTACATATTGTGTACAGAAGAAATCCAAGTAACTAACAAGTTTTCTTTTGATAATCCTAAATTACATCAAAAACGAATTGATTTTTTTTCTCAAAAATTCCTATCAAAAAATTCGTTATTTGTTTCTTTTATTGTTGCTGTAAAGTAATCATTCACAAGATGACAATATAGAAATAAGTTTTATTGTTTGTTAAATTCAGTTCTGACGAATTACTAACGGAAGACATAAAACGTCCTCAATTTTACAAAATCTTTGATACTGAAGAAAGCTTTAGGAATGGAATCAACAATCTGATTTTAAGTTAAAAGAGCTTTTCATAGTTTTGGTGATTTGTCTGCCATGCATACATCTACAAATTTGGCTTGCCACTCCACAAAAAATGAAATAATAGTTTATGAAGTTGCATTCGATGATACTTTTGGTTTTCAAAAGTAGAAGTAGAAATAAAAGTCACCAGGGACCTTGTATTGTAATTGCAATTTTCTGAATAATTTATCCTCTTATCTACTTGGTTTGTTTATTCTGCAAATACCCAGTAGACAAAAATAAGGATGCTGAAAATATTTTTCTTACTTTAGAAATTTTTGACAAAGAGAGAAAACAGTTATTGCCGAATTAAACAAACTTGTATTTACTTCTATCAAAAGTTTGCAAACCTGTTCTTGTAGTGGCGGCTGGAAAATAAAAACACAAAGAGGCGCTACAATTAGAGGCGCCAGAAATTTTTTGAACGAACAGGTCAAAATTATAAAAAAGCACTCTCAACAGCTCAAATTGTAAGCGTAGGCCTAATGGAGAAAATTTTTATTAAATCATTTTGTGAAGACCAATAAAAAGGCTAAATAAAAAAAAATTTATATTTTTGCGGCGGTGTTTCATTTACAGTGATGGCCTTACAAAAAGGGGAGCCTGGTGCAAGAAACGTAAGGAGTAAGAACAGCAAAAAGTAAAGAGGGCCACTATTTAGTGTTCCAAGGCAAAGCAATCTCTAAAAAAAGGTCATTGTCATAGAGGGAGCCATTTTTAGTGTATCAAAACAAAGTGATCTCTAAAAAAAAACTTCTTTATTTTAGGAGGCACTGTTAAGTGTTCCAAATCAGTGTGGTCTCAAAAAAAGTCATTGTTTTAGGAGGGACCACTTTTTAGTGTCTAAAGCAAAGTTATCTCTAAAAAAGATAAAAAATTAAAAACTCTTCATTTTAAACATTCCATCGACGTCCTGGTGCTAGTATGAAGAAAAAGAGCAATATTTTGTGTAGGGGGGCCACTTTTTGAAGCATTTTAAGGGAGGGGCGGTGCGGCGGCTCCGTTCGCACCCTATTAAACCCATCACTGTTCATTCAATCCAAAAAAATTAAACGTCCTTGTCGCAAGCGAAGATCTTATCTATTTTATTGGCCTTCATTTTGCACTAAAATAGATTTACACCTTCACACTCAAATGAAAATCTTTTTTTTTTTGTTCTTTACCAAGTTTTCTAAAGATAATTTTTATTGATTTGCTGAAGTCTTCGTTTGCGAGAGTGCCTTTTTAACAAAAAAAGTAGCTTTTTTCTAAATTTTGTCTCTCTCTCTCTCTCTCTCTCTCTCTCTCTCTCTCTCTCTCTAAACTGCTGTTATACGTAAGTTTGGTAGCTCTTTTTAAAAAAAAGTTAGGTCACCCCTTGTCTAAACTGATCGTTTCAAACTTTGTTGGATTAAATTTTGATCGAGATTAGATAATTGTAGAGACAAAATCTAATAGAATATTTTTGTCTTGCCAATTTCAAAGGCAATTGCTCCCTATCCCTCATTTTTTGCGTCTCTAAACATGTAAACCGCAATTTCTGTTATTTTGAAGGAAATTAAAGGTTATTGCTAACTACGCATTTTAACTAAAAGCTATATGCCAAAAAAAGCGAAGCTTTGTTGATGAAATTGAGTGAGATGCGTTTATTCAATAAACTTTATTTAGGGCTACCATACGTCCTTTTTTTTCAAAAAAAATGAATGGTCCTCCGAGGACACTCAAAAGTAACCAAATGTCCTATTTTTTACAAGTTAGATTTTTATTTTTTATACATTCAAACTTCGATACTATGCCACCTCGCTACTATACCACTTCTGATCGTCACCAACTAAATTCAATAGAAAATATATTTACTATGCCACCCCTTACCCTCGCTACTATGCCACATGAGGTACAGTATTGCTGTATTAACGAAACAATAAACGCTATGAACGAAACGATTAAAAGGCTGTGAAACGGCAAAAGTATATGTATGTGCATCTAGTTATCTACTGTAGCTCAGCACAAAACTCTGAGGAATCGTCAGCTGGCGCATGTTCTTTCTGCGGATTTCATGCACGTCGTCGTCTAGCCCATCGCATGCTTGCATCACACTGGGCTTCCCGCTTCTCTGCTGCATGAACTTCCGGACAGTGCTCCATGCCCGCTGGGCTTCCTCGAACGAAACGATTTCGTCCTCAACATTTATCTCATTATCTTCGCTTTCAATCGGCTCCTCGCTGCGCAACATCTCCTCCGCAATCTCATTCAGTGTGAAAGACCCACCAGTCTCGAGGCGCTCATCAGCTTCAAGAAAGTCAGACAGCTCGATCTCCTCGTTCTCTTGCATCTTTTCCTCGGCAGGCAGCGCTTCCCAGATCTCGAGTAGATCAACATCATCAGGCTCAGATTGGATTTCCTCTTCGATAAACTTGGCCTTCACGAAGCAGTTTCTGATCGTCGACTCGCTGACCTGCTCCCAAGCACGGCAAACGATATGCAGAGCGTCGAGCAATGTGAACTCGAACTCCTTTCCCTCGTCCATGGCCTCGAGTCGGCGACGCAGCAGGATCTTCTTGTAGTGTCGCTTGAGGTTCTCTATGATTCCCTGATCCATTGGTTGAGAATTTGCTGTCGTGTTGGGTGGGAAGAAGACCAGTTGAATGTTTTCCAGCTGGATCTCTGGATGGCCAGAGAAGTTATCAAGACAGAGCAGCACTCTGCGTCCCTGCTGGCCAAGTCGTCTGTCCCACTCACGCAACACCTCTTCGAAAAACTTCGCCGTCATCCATGCTTTCGAGTTTGCTTTGTACTTAACGGGAATCTCCTTGTTCTTGAAGGCACGGGGTTTCTTGGAACTGCCGATCGCCAGAAGAGGGAACTTCTCACTGCCGCTCATATTTGCCCCCACCAGAAGAGTGATCCTTTGCTTGCTTTTCTTTCCTCCAGTGCACCGTTCTCCCCTGAAACTCATGGTCTTGTTCGGAAGCAAACGCCAGAAGAGTCCAGTCTCGTCCAGGTTGAATACGTCGTCTGCGGAGAACTGCCCGAGTAAGGGCTGGAGAACCTGTTGTTGCCACTCAAGAAGGGATTGCGAATCCACGCTCCAGCTTCGCCCTGCACTGTTTTGAACGTGATGCCGTGGCGCTTCTTCAAATTGTCCAGCCAACCGTTGCTCGCCATGAAGTTTGGAATGTGCATCAGTTCTGCCAGTTTTAAAGCTTTCTCCTTTATCAAATCGCCGCAGACAGGCAGATTCTGTCCTCTTGCTTGCTTTAGCCACATGAGCACCCCGTCGTCAAGCTTTGAGACGGCTTCAGCTTCATGCGTTTCGATGGAACTCCAGCTTTGATAGCCGCCTCGATTGCATCCTTCTTGCTGATGATTCCCTTCACTGTGGTTCTGTTAACTTCGATGCCCCATTTCTTGCTCATTTCCCTGGCCAGCTTGGACTAATTCGGCTCCTTTTTCGCGGCATCAATGATCTCCTTCTTCTGCTTCAACGTAAAGTCGGTTCGCTTGCGCTTTTGAATTGACATTGTGGGCTAATTTCTGAATCTAAAACAAACTTTAAAATTCGAAACTACTGCACTGTACTTTATACTGTACTGTAACATGTAAATTATAATCGTACAACACAACGTGGCATTACAGTACATTGTCACGTCACAAGGCTGTTTTTACACACAACGTGGCATTACAGTACATTGTCACGTCACAAGGCTGTTTTTACAAACCCTTGCTACTATGCCACCCTCGCTACTATGCCACTTTCTCTCGGTCCCAAAGGGTGGCATAGTATCGAAGTTTGACTGTACTGCTCTATTGCAAATCAGTAACAACACCCATTGATAATTTTTTGTTCTCTTGTTACATCACAAATGTAATCACGAATGTAATAATCAATTTAAATTTTCACGAGTAACTTTCGCTTGTCAGACGTTAAGAACAGTAATTGTGAGAAAGAAAAGCAAACGAGTTGTGTTGAGAGAGCATTTAGCAGTGATTGTAGGGTGTAGGTTTTTCTGATAAAGTAAACGAGTTGTGATAAAGTAAATAAAGCTAAACAATAATGCCAAAGAGAAAAAGTGTGTTTTCTGATGAACTACGGCAGAAATATCCTTGTTTCAAAAAAGGACGTAGCGACTTTGAAGCTGAATGCATTACTTGTGGATATGGAACATTTATTTTTGTGGCAAACAAAGGCAGTATTAGCCTCGATGACCATATTAAAACCACAAAACATAAACAAGCAATTAGAGGTTAAACTTCATCTTCTAAAGTGACTGAATATTTTTTAAACCTGGCACGAAATCAGAAGATGAAGTTGCAGCTGCCCAAGCCACCATGGCATTTCATACTGTAAAGCACCATTACAGCTATAAATCTAACGACTGCACATCCACTTTGATGGCAAAGATATTTTCTGATTCCAGCACTGCAAAGAAATTCTCTTGTGCTCGCACAAAGATTGAAGCCATCGTAAATAATGTACTTGCTCCAGCGTCTGTTCAATGTGTGCTGAATGATATAGAAAAACATGAGATCATGTATCTCGGAGTATCCACTGATGGCAGTAATCACAAATTTACAAAACTTTTTCCTATTGTCATACAACATTTTGACTGGAAAAATGGAGGCATGTAGTCTAAATTGCTTGATGTCAGAAACCTTAAAGATGAAACATCTTTGACTATTGCAAATGCAGTTAAGGAAACACTACAGAAAAAGAGTCTCTTTGACAAATGCATTTCCTTTACTGGTGATAATTGCAACACCAATTTTGGTGGTATACGCCGAAGGAGAGGAAACGTTTTTACTCATTTGAAAAGTGAGGTACCTGCTTTGGTTGGGGTTGGTTGCCCAACACATATTCTGAACAACTGTTTACACCACGGTGTAAATCAAATGAGTCTTGATCTTGAAGGTATTATTTACAAGACCTATCAGCATTTTTCCATTTATACTGTTCGTACAGAGCAGTTGAAAGATTACTGTGTATTTATGGAAATAGAGTTCAAGAAACTCCTTTCCCACAGCGTGACCAGATGGCTTTCACTTTATCCTAGCCTTTCTAGAATGATCCATATGTACCCTGCTATTCAGTCGTATTTCTTATCCATTGACAAGCCACCTGTTTTTCTAAAACATTTTTTTGAAAATTCGCTGAGTGAACTTTATTTGAAGCATCTGCAATCCTTTGTAGATGTTTTTCATAAACACGTCCAAAACATTGAACAATCAAAAATATCTCTTGTTGAAGTTGTTGCTAATCTCAACTCTGTAAAGATAATCATTCTCCAAAAGAAAAGACAGATGTTTGTATCTGTTCAAGTTAAATCAAAACTGGCAGAACTCAGAGAAGAGGGAAAAGAGCAGGAGTGTGATTTATTCATGTCCGATGTATCTTCATTGTACGATTCTTGTGTTGCCTACTTGAATGAATGGACCACTTCATTTACCGAATTCAAATGTTTTGACTGGATGCTCTTGTCTGAAATTAAAGAATGGGATAACGTTGAACGATGCGTGAGGTATCTGGCAGAGAAAAACGTTGACGTTGATGGTGCTAAACTGTTCCATCAATACCAAAACTTGTGCAAATTTGTGCAAAGCCGGCTTGAAACTGTTAAGTTGCGTTTTCTGAAATGAAGGCTCATGAAAAATGGGCAGAATATTTCAAACATTGCAGAACCATAGAGTTTTATAGTGAACTGTTAAAAATCGCCCAATTCTTCTTCTGCATTATGGCTCATAATGCAAATGTAGAACGCATATTTTCTATGATGCAGACACAATGGTGCAAGGAAAGAGACAGCCTTTTAGTTGAGTCCGTTTGTAACATCTTAAAGGTTGTGCACAATTCCAATCATATTTTGTGTAAGCAATTTTATGATGACGTTAAAGCTGATCCTTCCTTATTGAAAAAAGTTAACGGAACTGCAAAATATTCATGGGCTCAATCTGACAAATAAATTTGTCTTGTTTTAGTGTCTATTTTTTCGCCGTAACGTTTGCTGAATATAGCCTAGTGGGATGGTCTTATCCTACTTGCATTCTGCTTGCTGGCGAAACCTGTCCTCTTTTTGGGCAACAAAAATATGGTAGGCCTACTTTATTGCAACTCAAACATAGATTCATTCTTCTGTATAAAGTGTCAATAGAATGCATCATTTTGTGTCATTATGCGTGAAAGTTTTAGGCTGAATTTAAAACAGCTCAAGAAGTTGCCAATTTGAAATTTTTCTGCAATATTTATTCTCTGTGGATATTAAGGTAATATTATCAGAAATATATTATTAATATTTTTTCATCAGCAAAGTAGTAAAAATGCTTGAAACAACTGAATTTTGATTGTAAAGACAATTACAACAATTGCCATTGTTACAAACAATAGCCTTTCCCACTTTTACTTGAAAATGTTAAATGTCCTGCCCTATCCTCAGTCGGCCGTGGTGACGACTAACAAAACAAAAGTACTAAAAATATTAATTATAATAACCTAGTTTTTACAAAACCCCTTCAAAAAACATTCGCTAAATGAGACTAAATTAAATTTGCATTCAACTTCAATATTGATTAAAAGCTTGCCTTGAACTTTTTATTTGTTGATTAACCCAGGGTGGTACACACCGCGAACTGTTTATCGAACTTTTGTTTCGATTATTTGTCGTTCAATAAATGGTCGGATCATCAACTGATTATAACTAAATCAGTAGTTTTGTTTTGTTATATACATGTTTACGCAAAAAATGAAGGTTAAAACAGGGCGGTGAGCTCGTGTGCTATCGATTGCGAATCTGTTGTACCGACTTGAGCTTCCCTAACTTGCTCTGAAGTATGTCATACTTTAATAGACAAGTGTTTGGGCTATATTTTATTGTATTGCGACACACATAGTCGATGATCAAACTTAAAAAATCGGGTAAACTAAAAATCATACAAAGATGTTTTTCCCTTATAGGTTGTTATTTTTTTAAAAAATGCTCTATCAGGAGAAACTCTTATAGAAGAACAGAAGATGAGAAAATTCCGTCGTCTCTACAAGAAAATGACGAGTTCTCGTTCCAAAGCATGTGAGTTTCCTTTTTAAAGATTTTTGTTGAATCTAAACACACTTTTTCAGAGATTTTTTGGCATAGAAAAAAAGAACACCATATAACTGTCAAACTTTTTGATCTTGCTGGATTTTTTCAAAGAAACGCTGCTATTAAAATAACTATGATAAAATATTATTTTGAAATATTGTATAAAGTTGAAATATATTTTCAAGACAGTCTAGAAACATTTAATAACTAAATAACAGTGTCCCTTGAACAGGGTAAAACCAATAAAAGCTTAAGATGTTCCGAAAATCTATGTTTTTATTTTGTGTTTTTTGCTGAGGAGATTACATTGATAGAGACAAAATATCAGCATTGAACATGTCAAACATGGGCAAATATCAATGAACAATGCACATCAAAGTAAAACAAAGTTAGGTTTTAGCTTGATGAAATTGAATTTCTAATTCATAGGTCTACAAACAAGAACGCACACAGTAGTGTACAGTATATGTATAAAGTATATATAGGCTCTCATTTAGATATACAAAAATTAAAAAAAAATTAATTTATTTCAAAAGCCGCGACAATTTGTTTCACAAATTAAGACTACTTTAGAGGACAAAAAATTGAATGCGTAGTCGAGAAGCTCTTTATAAACATTTACGTTAATACCGCATAAAACTGGTCAATAAGCACTATTGAGTGAGTTTATTTTTTGTAGAAGAATACAAATTAATAGAACTGTAATATGTTTTAGAATCGATCAATATTTTTTAGCACCGTCTTGACGCTTTAAAACAGCAATTTATTAAATCAGTGGTTCCCACCAGGGGTCACAGAGTGATTTTCAAGGGTCCATAAGCTTTTCATGCGCAAGATGAAACCAATAAGTTATAGCAAAAAAAAAGAACCCGCCGCATGGTTTAGCTTGCAATGAGAAAATGAAATTAAAAGTTCTTTAAATTGACATTGTTTCTTGTAAATGAAGCTCGATGCAATTTAAAAGTTTTTTTGAAGTTGTTAAGTTGGGTCGTGAGATAGCGGTGTTGTGTAAGATGACGACGGCTGAGCACTGCAAAACAAACGTAGGCGACAACAATCTGCGTAATTAGAAGAAAAATTTAAAATGTAATGCAGTCCGAAAAAGTGAATTTAAGCATGCATTAACAAAATAGCTATAAAAGAAGCGATATTAAGATAAAACAAGACACACCAAAAAAGCTGCATATTATTTAGTGTTTGTTTGTGAAAAAACATTCACGACGAGCAGCAGATATCAAAGACTGTAGCTTGTTGTGATTGCTAATGCAAGTGTCGTCTTGGTTCCAAGATTCATCGGTATTTGAAGTGTTGTTTTATTGACGAAAAGCAGGAAAAAATTTGCTGATAGAAGTAAGGAAAGAGAAGCAAACAGTGAAGATGTCTCTACTGTATGCTAAAAGTTTAGAAAAGTATCTTCTAAGACATTTCAGCGTAAAAAATAAAGTCCATATTGTTGTTAAAATTTGTATTAGAATAACTATGACTGTTATAAAAAGATGTGAAAAATTCTAAGGCTAAAAGGAACTATGTCGAGCAAAAATGACATACAGAGTTTGTGACAAAAGAGAAATTGGCGTTGTAAACTTCATTTGCTTGAAGCAAAAAGATAGCTTGCTGTAATTTGTCTCTGTCTATAGCAGTCTGGGCAATTTTGCAAAAACCAATGCAAATTGGTCAAACTGTTATGTGTTTTCGACACGGCTTGATGTATATTTGTAAAATCTTTTACAGAAAAAATAATAAATCTTGAATTTTTGAAAGAGAAAAGTCTCCCAGAGTGATAATGTTCATAATACGATGCTTGCCTTAGATGACAAAATTTGGACTTGCTAGTTGGTCCATCCCGGGTTTACCTGCTTGAGTACGTCCATACTCAACCAAAGGAAAGGGAGAAAATTTTATATCGGCATCAAAAGCTCACGTAGGCAAGACAGTTTTTTTAATTGGCTGGCAGGTAAGTTGTGTGATGACATCACCTGCCGAAATTGCAAGACTAGGTCTGCCTAATGCTTAGGATAGAAGTTCAGACGGATATAATTTGTTTAACGATGAAACAAAACAATATTAGAAGTTTGCTTTAATGACAATGCAACAAGCGAGAAATCAAGATTGTGAAAAAGAAAATGCCTTAACCAATAGAAGCAGGGAAAAACTTGGAGTCATCAAAGAAAATAAAAACAATCAAGAAAAGCAAAAACAAAAGGAATTATAAAAAATAGTTCATAACTTTGATAGCGGGTGAATGGGTTGATCACTCGACCGGATCTAGTAGTTTTCTTGGTTGGATTGTGCTCGACAAAAGAAGAGGATCTTGTTAATTGATATCGCATGAGACGGAATGTGCTTTGTCGGAAGTATCTCTAAAGTATAAATTGTTTTCGAACGGCCGTTTCCATGAGTTTTTCCTCACAGTTGGCGCAGATGTTGACGTTGATTTCGGTCAACTTAAAAGAAAAGAATCATTAATATTTAAATTAATACCAAAATTGTTATAAACATCAATCAAAAAGCGTTCATCTGCATCAACAGCAAGCCTACAAAAACCCGAAAAAATCAAGTCCGATTATAAAAAAATTCGATTCAGTTTTTATGAAATCCAAAGTATAGTTGACAGAAAAATTAAAATTAACTTTAAGGTTTGTTTACCATACGTTTGGATTACGTTGGATGTCGCGGAATATAAAACAGTAAAGTCTGGACTAGTTTTACGTTCACGTTTGAAAGCACTAATCAACGAATATGATGAGCCAGTGTCGATTAAAAAAGAAATGTCGTTAACAAAATCACAGGCGATCAACAATTTGCAATTTTGAGTTGTTCGGACATAGAAAAAAATGTGATTTTACACAAGAGATACGCCGTGTGCTGCAGAATGTTGGACCAATAAAATATAACTTTAAAATTAAAATTTGAAGCAAAATTAGCTGTACTATTGTTAGCAGAAAAACCAGGTTGTTAATCGGCAGAAATTGGCGGCAATTCAGCAGAATTTTTAATCATTTTCAAATAGGTTTAAATTAGTTTTTCGAGAATTTAATTTAGAAATTTGTTGCCTACTGATCATTAAAATAACAAAGCGAAAGGAATAGGCAAACGATGATAGGTGATTATTACGCAAGATTGGCAACAAGGCAAAAAATTATTTCTTTGTTGAACATCGTCGGACATCAAACCAAAGTTAATCTCTGTTCGTCGTATCAAACCAAACTTAAATCTTATTTATATAACACTGTATGAAAATCAGTACTTCTAAAGTGCTCAATAACAAAGTTAGAGCTTAAAATAACAATAGCAAAAACACGGGAATAAAAACAAAGTTAAAAGCCCTACAGACTGTTTCACCCATAAAAGGGATCATCAGGGGTATCTAAAAAGTAAAATAAAATAAAATAAATAAAATAAACTTAAGATAAAACTGCCAGAAAGAAAACAATAGAAAAAAAACAATAGAAAAAACTGAAAAAACTTTAAAAATTTTAAAAAATTATAGAAAAAAATTATAAAAAAATTTTTAAAGATTTTAAACACTGTAAACGCTTATGCGTTAAAAATTTTTTTATAATTTTTTTCTATAATTTTTTTTCTATAATTTTTTAAAATTTTTAAAGTTTTTTCAGTTTTTTTTTATTGTTTTTTTTCTATTGTTTTCTTTCTGGCAGTTTTATCTTAACTTTATTTATTTTATTTTATTTTACTTTTTAGATAACCCTGATGATCCCTTTTATGGGTGAAACAGTCTGTAGGGCTTTTAACTTTGTTTTTATTCCCGTGTTTTTGCTATTCTTATATATATACGTATTTTTTATTTTTTTTTTTATTTTTTTTTTTTTAAATCTTATTTATATTATTTTTTAAATAGAAGTTAAAAAACACAGGCGCCAATTGTTAAAATACAATTTAAAAGTATTTACATTATTTACAAAAAATTATTAGATCACTTCGGGTTCACCAAAATGTTAAGATCAGGGATTTTGTTTTAGAAACTAACCTTAACACTTTAAAAACTTATACAATTAGAATTTATTAATCAATTATAGTAAAAAAAACTCTCTGACCCTGAATAGCACTATAATTTCGTCTCGTGTCTACTGAACGGTACAGCCACGTCTCTATATAAGTGAGCAAGACCGAATATACAAATCACCGACCGTGGGACACAGAAACGCCGTCGCACAAAATTTCGCACAACAAGCACTATGGAAAGCATAGCACAATTAACAATATAACAAGCATGAAGGCCCGTTTCCACTACGAGCTTGGAAAAGATTATTCTTTGTTTGTTTTATTGATTTTTTGCTTTGCTTAGCAATTTTAGCGATTTTTTACTTCCATTTTAAACGCCGAAAGATCAATAAAAGAAACAAAGTATGCTCTATTCCACGCTTGTAGTGGAAACGAGCCTTAAGTCAAGCATGCTGCAACAACGCATTCGGCATACACGAATCATGACAAGAGCGCAAGCTCTAAATTCGGGAACTCTTCCTTTAATTCACTGCTTCTCAAACTTTTTTTGTGGCGGCCCAAATGTTAAGCCGAAATAGAGAGTAAAGCTTTGGCGACCCAATCTTTTTCATAGACATTATTGCAAGCATAAAAAGTGAACCAAAAACAAAATCATTTAACATAGGTCTAACCATACTGCAGTGGCGTGCGGTGACCTCTGAGGTTGGTCATGCAGTTGGTATGCCAAAGCTAATTATGCAATTAACATGCAATACTTTGTGAATAGGACAAAAAATTGTGTGGGATTTTAAGCAAAGACCAATTTTTGTCACAAAATCATGGTGTTCTTTATAAAAAGGTCTTCGCTTGAAATCAGTCTCAGATTTCTCATTTTTTTCCCAAACCGTGGTTTTCTTTATTAAGTATAAAAAACGGTAATCACGCAAAAGTTTGTTGGTTATGCAAAACATGACTTGCATGTCCTGACCGGATGCTACTGCCATACTGTTAGACAAGAATTTGTGGGACTATGACCAAATAAAGAAATCAATCAAGCCATTTTTGGATCACAACCAAAATGATTTAATTTTTACACAACTACACTTGTTGGCGGCCCAATCAAATTAAACGGCGACCACTTTTGGGTTGCGGCCAAGGGTTTGAGAAGCACTGCTTTAATTCATAAACACGATAGAATTCAAGCAACGGCTTGTTCAAATTCATCGCTCTCAGCATGTCATCATTCTGTAGTTTTATGAGTTCGAGTTGGAGCTCAGGAGATGCAGGATTGGTTGTAACATTGAAGGAAATACATCAAGCTTCAGCTACTTCTTTGACGAGGTTGCTTTTCTCAAACTGATTCGCGAGCAGCACGAAATTCTTTTGTGGGCCGCATTTTGGTCCCCTTGATTTAATCAATCCGGGGATGATTAAAACACTATCGACAGCAAGTCGTTCAAGGAATTAGAAACATTTAAGTTTCGCGAGATAAATTATGTCGGTTATCCAGCTTTCACGGATTGCAATATTCACAGATTACAAGGAGCAAACTAAAGCTTAATCGGCAGCGTGTTTGAGTGGTCGGCAGCGTGGTCGAGTGGTTAAAGCGCCGGGCTCGTGATTAACACGGTCTTGGTTGTCGCGCCATTCTGTTGTGTCCTTGGGAAAGACACTTTATGGCACTTTCCTCTGCTTGGTAGTCTTGACAAGCAGTTCTAAATTACAGTTATATCTGTATTTAATTACAAGCGGACAGCAATATCACGGTATCTCCGGAAGCAGGTCGGGGTAATTGCTTACCCTATGTATTAGCGCCTCCGTCGCTTTTCTGCGAGTCAGGAGAACAAATATAGAGATAAAATAAAAAAATAATCTAGTTTTGATTAAAGCTTTTTTTCTTATCTTTACATATTTCCTCAAAACATTGTCATTGCTCATTACGATTCTGGGTTTAATATCTTTTGAATATTTTATTCAGTTCATTTCGTTTTTATTTTCTCTTTATATTTATCCTCTTGACTTGCAGCAAAGCGACGGATGCCATATACATAAAGCAAAAAATTACTCCCACCTACTTTCAGATATGCCAAGTTATTGTTCTCCGATTGAAATTTTTATTTTTTTTTATTTTTATAGAAATATGACTGAAATTTAGAACTGCTTTCCAAAACCACCAAACAGGGAAAATGCTGTAACGTGTCTTTTCCAAGAAAATACCAGAATGGGGCAAGTAGATTTTGAAACGAGACCATGTCGATCACAATCACGGCGCTCTAACCATTCGATCACGCTGCCAACAATGATGAAGGTCATTCTTTTGTTTCCTTTTGGAATTGGCCAGTTGACTTAATGTCCCGCTTGGTTTAAACACTCAGCATTGTGACGCGATACATTTCTGGTCACTCGGTGGGGCGCGAGTGCGTAAACGACTCGGGGGTGTCCCGGTCACGGTTGATGGGACGTTGCATACCAGGTCCGACTGTTTAATTAAAACGTTTTGCAAAGTTTAGTTTTTTTGTTTGTTATTCTCGACAGAGAAAAAGACCAATATTGATTGAAATAACATCATTCGATGGAAATAAATATTCTAAACACAAAAAATTTTATCCTATTGCGAGGTCAGAGTTAGGTACAGAGTCAAAAAACCACAACTGGTCGAAAGAACAAAGAGCGAATTATAATCAGTCATAATACGTAAAGTGACGTTGATTATGTTAATGAGGTTGAATCAGCGTTGCGAAAGCGACATTGAATACGTCACATGCCCACTTAAAGTATGTTTTGCAATAATAAGTTTGAATTAAAAATATGCAGCTGTGATGGCAATGCTGGCCTTGATTTGGTTGATTGCCTTGAAAAACATGGATCAAATTCCCAACATTGTCAATTGGGTGCGAACGTTCTATTCAACGGCGACCACAATCTTTAAGTCTTGGTTCAACTCTTTCTCTAGTGACTTTGTTGTGTCGAAGAAAAAAGAATTTTTTTCGGTTTAAAGATCTTAGCAAGCAACTCTTAATTTTTATTATATCATGAACAAAAACTCTAAATAATAATATAAAACTTTCAACGAACAGCAATATTTTGGCATCTTTAAGAGCTAGCCTTCACCATTACTTGATGATTGTTCTAAGTATAACGGTTTTGACTTCGTCCTATCAGTTAAAAAATAAATAGAATAAAATCTAAACCCTTTCTATTCGAAAAATTTTATTTAAGTTCTTCAAAAATATACAAAGTCTTAAGTTTTGTTGTTTCAAGTGGTTTCTTGCTGCTAATGCGATCTGAACTGGTGGACAAATTTTTGCTTTTTCATTGTCGACCGCCTACGTCTTCAACTTTAATCGACGCCAGGATGGTTGTCATAGTAGCAGCATACTTTCAATTAAACTTGTTGTTATAAAACATAATCACGTCACACAATAGAATTACCTCATATTAAATTTTTTTTAATTTTAAGCCTGCTCAAAATTCAAAAGTGCTTTTTCAAATTTTTTCGCAACAGAATCCCTTGTTTGTACATGACCGTATCGATCTGGTCGCTCTTTTCTGTTTTAAGTGGAGCCACTATAGCATGTGATCATCAAAGTATTTTTGGAAAAAGGTTTACAGTATCTGCTTTAGGTACACATGTTCCAAGCCCTAACTTATCGTGTAATCCCGTGCACATTCGTGTAGCTGAAAATATAGAATCTTATCAAGTAAGCAATTAGATTATGTTTTGATTGGTTAAACCTATTCCGGAAAATTAGTTTTACAAACTATAAACATTGTTACAAAAAAATTTACATCAATGAGACCCACTTTGAAAGTGTTTAAATCATCTTTTCATGGGTCAGTTGTAACTGTTATGTTGATGAAAAAAGAATTATTTATTATTTATTTTTTTATTTATCTCTATATTTATTCTCCTGACTCGCAAAAAGCGACGAAGGCGCTAATACATAGGGTAAGCAATTATCCCGACCTGCTTCCTGAAATGCCAACATATTGCTGTTCGCTTGAATTGTAACAGAGATATGACTGTAATTTAAAACTGCTTGTCACGACCACCAAGCAGAGGAAAGTGCCGCAAAGTGTCTTTATCAAGGACGCAACAGAATGGCGCAAGTGCGTTTTGATTTAGCATTAGTAGCAGGAAATCCGTCTTTGATGCGGGAGGCGCTGGACCAGGAGCGATGGAGCGCTGACATCATGGGGAAAATTCGAACCCTAACTTCCCCTAACCCTAGCCCTAGTCCTAATAAGCATAGTGGTCTTGAGTTCAAGTCTTACGCAAGACAGTTGACAGCAAAGTTGCCAAACTTAAAGAATACTCTAACCTTAAAAAAGACAGTGGTCCTGAGATCAATTTTTGCCCAAGACAGCGAAGCTGTCAAACCTAAAAAATACTCTAACTCTAAGAAATTCAGTGGTCCTGAGTTCAATTCCTACTCAAGACAGGTGTAAGATTTTAATCCTAACTTTAAAAAAACAGTGGTTTTGAGTTCAATTTTTACCCAAGGCAGTTGACAGCACAGCTGTCAAATTTAAAGAATACCCTAATCCTAAGAAAATCAGTGGTCCTGAGTTGTATTCCGGCTCAACAAAGATCCAACATTGCAACATTGCAAGTCTTGTGTAAGAATTAAAGTCAGGACCTCTGTCTTTCATAGGGTTAGAGCTGAGGTTAGAATTTACAGCTGTCTTGGATGAGAATCAAACTCAGGAACACTGACTTTTTAGGTTAGAATTTAAAATCTTGCATATGTTTTGGGTGGGAATCGAACTCAGGACTACTATTTTTCTTAGGGTTAAGATTTACAACTTTTTGTCAACTGTCTTAGGTGGGAATCAAACTTAGGACCATTGACTTTCTTAGGTTAGGATTGAAATCTTGCACCTGTCTTGGTTGGGAAACAAATTCAGAATTACTGTTTTTCTTGAGGTTAGAATTTACAGCTTCGCTGTCCACTGTCTTGGGTAGAAATCAAACTTAGGAACACTGTTTTTCTTACGGTTAGGATTGAAATCTTGCACTTCTCTTGGGTGGAAATCGAACTCAGTATCCTGACTTTCTTAGTGTTAGGGTTAGGAATTGTAGTTGTCTCGAGTAAAAATCAAACTCAGGACCACTGATTTTCTTAGGTTAGGATTGAAATCTTACACCTGTCTTGGTTGGGAAACTACTGTGTTTTCTTGGGGTTAGGATTTACAGCTTCGCTGTCCACTGTCTTGGGTGGAAATCAAACTCAGGACCACTGCTTTTCTCAGGATTAGGATTGAAATCTTGCATCTGTCTTGGGTGGAAATCGAACTCGGGACCCTGACTTTCTTAGTGTTAGGGTTAAGATTTGCAGTTGTCTTGGGTAAGAATCAAACTCAGGACCACTGTTTTCTTAGAATAAAGATTGAAATCTTGCATCTGTCTTGGGTGGGAATCAAACTCAAGACTATTATTTTTCTTAGGGTTAGGATTTACAATTTTTTTGTCCACTTTCTTGGGTGGGAATCAAACTCAGGACCACTGCTTTTCTCAAGATGAGGATTGAAATCTTGCATCTGTCTTGGGCAGGAATCAAACTCAAGACTACTGAATTTTTTAGAGTAAGGGTTAAGATTTGCAGTTGTCTTGAGTGAGAATCAAACTCAGAACCACTGATTTTCTTAGGGTTAAGATTGCAATGTTGCATCTTTGTTGAGCCGGAATACAACTCAGGACGACTGATTTTCTTAGGATTAGGGTATTCTTTAAATTTGACAGCTGTGCTGTCAACTGCCTTGGGTAAAAATTGAACTCAAAACCACTGTTTTTTTAAAGTTAGGATTAAAATCTTACACCTGTCTTGAGTAGGAATTGAACTCAGGACCACTGAATTTCTTAGAGTTAGAGTATTTTTTAGGTTTGACAGCTTCGCTGTCTTGGGCAAAAATTGATCTCAGGACCACTGTCTTTTTTAAGGTTAGAGTATTCTTTAAGTTTGGGCAACTTTGCTGTCAACTGTCTTGCGTAAGACTTGAACTCAAGACCACTATCCTTATTAGGACTAGGGCTAGGGTTAGGGGAAGTTAGGGGGTTCGAATTTTCCGCTGTGCTGTTGTAGCGAACTCATTACCCGCAACCGTCTTTCGTGCATGGCATTTGCTTCGATATTGCAAAGTTTTCCGCAAATGTATTTTCACACGTTATACAGTATTTCGCTTGCTGCAGATTCAGCTTGCAGCGCTTTTCCGCTCGCTGCACAGCGCTTACCTGCTCCTAGGACAACTGCATGTAACAACTTCGCATTTTTTAGTATTTCTTTATGCACTGCCTTTCCGTTATCACCCCCCAACTGATTGTTGGCTGATCGCGCCATCAATGCCATTTGTGTAATTATTATCATTATTCCGCTTTTTGTGTAATCATTATCAACACACCGCGAATAGGATATAGCCTGACCACTTGATCTATCGCCTCGTGATTTTACCTGTAAAAAAGGTCAGCCGTCATAATAGTAAATCTATAAAGTTATTCTGACGTTATATACGTACACTCGCTGGCCAAATCGCCACACAGATTGAGACAGCGACAGAGACGTCGCAAAATAGAGAGAGAGACTCATATAGCGGCTGTGCAATTTAACTCGAGATTCATCCTTGCAATGTCATCAAGCGAAAATTCCGCTTGTTTTCTAATTCCGAAGTTTTAGTGTTATTTTGTCTGTTCATTTCAAATTGTGCCCCTTTTCAATAAAAGGAGTTTAAAGTTTGCTGTGTGCCAAAACCACTCACGCTACATTGGTACCCCGAGTGAGGATCGAACTCACAACCTTGAGATTATGAGACTATTTTTTTAAAACTTTGCTAGGGTTGGTTTCCCGGGTTCCGAATAATTGTTGTACTTTGCGCATGACGCAGTAATCGAGTGCGCCTAACATTGCTGAAAAATTTTGTTTGGTGCAGATATTGGATAGAATGCATTTGTGTGTGGTCGACAGCAGCTAACCATAACCCGATGTTGTCTTCCCAAAAATAGGGAAGCTTGAGGTTGATTGGAGGCGATTGGTTAATGATGAGAGGAGCGGAAAAATCGATAGTTTAGGCGAAAGATGAAGATTAGGAGAAGTCAAGTTTTGACCCCACGTTTCTATGCCGGTATTGGAAGACAAAGAATGAGGTGTTGAGAACAATGACGAGAACGTATAAATGGGGTCCGAAATCAGTGTTTGGGTTAGCGCAAGGCTACCTTCGGAAATTCTAGCGTAAGTTATGTTATTAGTAGTGGTTGGAATGTTACTCGAAAGAAGGTTAGTAGTTGAAGATCTCAAATTATTAGAACATAAAGCAGAACTGACAACGGAGAAACGGCATTGTATTAAGCATTTAAGCTGTTTACAATGATTGGCAAAATGCCAGGAAAACGTGAGCGCGTCAAAACTGGGAGTTTAAGTAAATAGTACTAGTTAAGAAATTATCACATCAATTTGTTCAAAAATTTTGTCGAGAGCTAACTATGTCTCTTGCAAATTTAAACAATGGACTTCAAGTCCTTTTTTTTTACTTTTGCTATCGCGTAATTGAAGATTTGCACCACCCACGAATAAAACAAACAAAATTATCAAACCTGCGAGTTAATTGGGAGAGGAAGGTCTTGAAATTTGAAAAGAAAAGGCAATCTTGAAGATCGTAGAGTTGCAAGATAAGAAGTTAAAGATGCTTGCTGGCCAAATATTCTCGATAAAGCAGCTGAAGTGCGAAGTTAAGTTGCTGCTCGTAGGAGATGATTGCTAATGATGAAAGTCGGCGATTTTGTAAATTCTTCAAGTAAATTCTTGATTTCGTAAAGACTTTAAGCGTTGACCAGGTTCGGGTGCCAAGCTTGCTTAAAATCACTCGGGGCACCAATGTAGCGTGAGTGGTTTTGGCACACAGCAAACTTTAAACTCCTTTTATTGAAAAGGGACACAATTTGAAATGAACAGACAAAATAACACTAAAACTTCGGAATTAGAAAACAAGCGGAATCTTCGCTTGATGACATTGCAAGGATGAATCTCGAGTTAAATTGCACAGCCGCTATATGAGTCTCTCTCTCTCTATTTTGCGACGTCTCTGTCGCTGTCTCGATCTGTGTGGCGATTTGGCCAGCGAGTGTACGTATATAACGTCAGAATAACTTTATAGATTTACTATTATGACGGCTGACCTTTTTTACAGGTAAAATCACGAGGCGATAGATCAAGTGGTCAGGCTATATCCTATTCGCGGTGTGTTGATAATGATTACACAAAAAGCGGAATAATGATAATAATTACACAAATGGCATTGATGGCGCGATCAGCCAACAATCAGTTGGGGGGACAACGGAAAGGCAGTGCATAAAGAAATACTAAAAAATGCGAAGTTGTTACATGCAGTTGTCCTAGGAGCAGGTAAGCGCTGTGCAGCGAGCGGAAAAGCGCTGCAAGCTGAATCTGCAGCAAGCGAAATATAACGTGTGAAAATACATTTGCGGAAAACTTTGCAATATCGAAGCAAATGCATGCACGAAAGACAGTTGCGGTGATGAGTTCGCTACACTGGGTTGGGTAAAGACTGGGTTCGCTACAACTGCCTTGGAAAAGAATTGAACTCAAAACCATTGTTTTTCTTAGAGTTAGGAGTGAAATCTTATGTCTTGAGTGGGAATTGAACTCAGGACCAATGTTTTTTTAGAGTTAGAGTATTCTTTAGGTTTGACAGCTTCGCTGTCTTGGGCAAAAATTGAACTCAGGATCATCGTCTGTTTTAGGGTTAGAGCAGCGGTTCCCAAACTGTGCGCCGCGAGACTTTGTCATGGGCGCCGCGAAAGCATGCGAAAGTTGTTGTACTTACTGCTTTTCTCACAATAATTGCAGTGTGAAAGTTGTTAGCAGCAACGTTCCCTTCAGAAAACGATTCCGATTGAGGATCTTTTTTTTTTAGAGAACATCCTGATTTTGGGATGGAAATAGGGAAATCAGAGATGAAATCGAAGTGAAGACCTTTTTTTTTTTTGGAGAACACTATGAGTTTCGGAGAAAAAAGGTTGTTCATAGAAGTAATTGAACTGAATACCTTTTTTTCATTACGGCGCCGCGAGTGTTGTTAAGTTTTTAAAGGGCGCCGTGAAAAAAAGTTTGGGAACCGCTGGGTTAGAGTATTCTTTAAGTTTGGCAACTTTGCTCTCAACTGTCTTGCATAAGACTTAAACTCAGGACCACTATCTTTCTTAGAACTAGGGATAGGATTAGGGGGATTAGGGTTCGAATTCGCGCTATGACGTCAGCGCTCCATCGCTCCATCGCTCCTGGGTCCAGCGCCTCCCGCATGAAAGACGCATTCTGTACTACTAACATTGGAATCAGTTTGATTTTCTTTTCATTCTGACGGTTTCTCTTGAAAAGTGTCAGATAAAAGGATTAGGGAAATTTTTTTATATTCTACTTGCTATTCTTAAATTTTGTTCGACCAACCTTCTCTTAAAAATTTTTTTTTTTATTGTACGTAATTAAGCCTAATGTAATCTTTGATGACGGAGGAAAAGTAGTTGTGTGGAATTTTTTAAAGAGCGGTTTTTTATGTAGCTTTTCAAGGATAAACAACAAATTATTTTTTAATAATTTTTGGATTTAAAATTTTGTTTTATTTGCAGTACGTGAAGTTTTTTTGTTTATTTCAAAGGTTTTTTTTGTTTAATACTCGTAGTACTCAATGAAACAAGTAGAAGAGGAAGCGGAACCAGAAGAAGAAAAAAAAGAAGAAAAAGTGGAAATTCATAGATTTTTTTATTAAGAGAAACAATTTAATTATAAATTTAAAAGATACAAAAATTTCAAAGCGAACCAACAAAATTTTGTTGAAATGTACCCTAGAAAACCAAAGTCATGGGCTCATCTAAACAATACCTTCCAATAAAAATTTATCTTTTATAATCTGAAGCCGAAAAGTATATTTTGACTATTTCTGCCCTTTTTTCTAAAAATTCATTGACCTGCCGCCCACCGTTGGGTGGCATTGTGCTCCACAGCATAATTTTATTAAATATAACTATTATTCTTTTTTTTTCAATTCCATACTATGACCATAATATGACTCTTTTGTATTTTCAAAACCACTCTTTAAGACTTGCAAGCTACAGAAAGGAAGCTCTGAATGAAATATTGTACCAGCAAAAATTTTTTATGAATTTTTTCAAAAATTACATTTACTGACAACACTTTTCACATGTTGCGAAATTGGTGACAAAATTGTTGCATTTATTTCCGTTTGTCAGTTTCTGTGTTTAGATGCAAGACCGCTGGAGTTTATCTAGTTCGTCTGTACCCAAAGCAAAACATGACGCTGGAATTCCAACAGAAGAATCTGTCTTAAGTAAGTCGTCTTAACTCAAATCTACAAGTTTCATGCAAGTCCATTGCTGCTGCTATGTCTTCAGATGGATATAATGACAAGACAATGAGCAATGATGACCGCAGTCCCCTCCCAACGTTTGACAACTTCATTGTCGAGTGCAGGTGAATGTTTTGCTATTCTTATTTAGTATTCTTTAAATAGAGATGTCAAAAAAGAAAATTCGATTATTCAAAATAAAGCTTTCCTCGTTTGACGCGCGAAAGCGGGCAACATTTGAACGCTTTTTATTATTTACTGAGTTCAGTTGAAACCGTTGTTCATCAGATGAAATCAAGCAATTCTTTGAAAAGCATTGCTACTACTCTGTTCAGAAAATTCCTGTATAGCGACACCTCTACTCAATCCTATCTGAATGGCAACCCCCGAAGTATCAAGCGTATCTTCAACGTCCTTTCCCTCACGCTCTGGCTCCTCCACTACCAAGAGGAGGAGGTATTATTCAACTTGTTGTGGTTGTACATTTTAATGATACTGTTACAAGCTAGCTTTTATGTTCTTATAATTAAACAAAACTTTTTTGTCTATTTTATTTTGAAACGATTTCGAGTAGTTTGTGACAATTAATCGAAGCATCGAGCGCTTTTACACTTTTGTTGTCAAATAATATCAATTGTGAATCATAAGTTAACTGAACCCTCAGCAGGTGCTATGGAGTCTAATAAAACCCAGGGCAAATTAAATTTATTACATGAAAACTACCCAAAGAAATCTTATGGGAGTTGCATGTATTTTTTCATACTGATGTCTATGGTAATATATTACATTGTATTTATGATACCTATATGATACCTATATTTATTATAGTTTTCTTTGAACATGGGACCCTAAATCTCAATAAATCTCATGGTACCTACTGAGGGTTAAAGCAAGAGTGCTGTCTTTAGTTATAAAACAACATTTTAAAGTTTATAAAATAAAAAAACAAAATAACACATTAGGTACCTAGAGATTTTATTTGAAACAAATCTGTGAGCAACTATAGCCGCTTAACTCTGAGGACGTAGAAAAGCAAGTAATTATCACTCGAAACTTGGAGCACAACTAACGAAACACGTAAGAGAAAACACATTGAGTTCGATACTCGCCCAAGATGTAAATTTAAGTTGGTGCTAATTTTGCAATCAAAAAACAATCGTGGCAGTACGATGGTTGACCTTGCAAATTTCTCGCAAATCGATACTCGCCCAAGATGTAAATTTAAGTTGGTGCTAATTTTGCAATCAAAAAACAATCGTGGCAGTACGATGGTTGACCTTGCAAATTTCTCGCAAATCAGCGACTGCACCTCGACTTGATATTTCTGCTCTGTGTCCCCTACGAGACTCCCGAGAGATTTATCTACCATAGCGTGGAGATAGATATCGATCTATTCGTCATTGTTATTGTCTATTGATCAATTTCTCCCTTGGGAGCAGGGTGAGTTTTGACAAGGAAAGTTAACCGTAGATTAAGTTGTTCTTTTGACACAGAACATCGAGGAATCTTTGGTGGTGTAGCAACGAGTTGCACTTATTTCAAAGTTTTTTTATCTTGACTGCATGCCATAACGTTTATCGTTTTGTTGCTTCTTTCCTTTTCTGTTCTTCTTTCCATTTCTTACAAATTTTTAAATTTTGTTACATTTTTTACGGCGGAACTGAAATAAAAAATACTGATATTTTTGAGGAAAAGTAGAAAGGTGGCGTATTTTTCAATCCGACAGCAACATATGACACTGTCTGGCGTCGGGGCCTTTTCTGCAAGCGCTGAAACTTCTTCCGGATAAGCACCTCGTTAGAATGATCATGAAACTTATCTAAAACTGACGTTTTATCTTTGCTACCAATGATAGCAAGCAAAGCAACCTCCGCCGTCTGTAAAATACCGTTCCTTAGGCATCGGTCTTGGCTCCTCTTTTTTGACATCTGTACATACGTTTGTCTTCCAGAATTTCGAAAACATCTACCTGTATTGACAATCTGGCATTGTTGTACTCTTTTAAAGAATGAACATCTTTGCAAGGGAATTGTACGGTTGACGCTCAGTAAATGTTTAAACAACAGCGGTCCAGTGACGAATTATAAATGAAACACTGAGTACTGTAAGAGTACAGCAAGGCTTCGTGCTTTTATTTCCATAACAGCACAAGGCTGGTTGAAATGGCCAACCATAAGTTTCAAAGGATCTTACTCCAAATAGTGCTGTTGTTGCTGAGAGCTCTGATGACAGAACCCAATACTGGCTCAAAATCTTCACTGTCAGCATCTGATTCGGGACCTACAGCAGCCTGGGGTAGTAAAAGAAATAAACCTCGGCCCCAGTGCTGTTTGTTCTAACTCGAAGTGGATGCCCTGTTGTGCCACCTTGACAAAGACAAACTTCACTTTAATATTCGATTTTATTTATAAGTTGTGACAGCAGAACTTTG
Organism: Diplosoma virens; assembly: GCA_963680785.1. Lineage (NCBI taxonomy): Eukaryota > Metazoa > Chordata > Ascidiacea > Aplousobranchia > Didemnidae > Diplosoma > Diplosoma virens. The sequence continues at coordinate 1,784,812 of OY796897.1, read as the reverse complement.
GAAAACTTTTACAGTAAATAATTAGTCATAAGTAACAAGGATTTGGGCTAAATCATAAAGCAACTATAAATTACACAATGAGAGTGTAAAACATATTTATTGCGCGACAAGGCCCTGTTTCGCCCTTATGGGGCTCATCAGGTGCAAGCAAATACATCTCACAAATCAAAGTATCATTTAAAACAGCAAAATTTAATTATACAAAATAGTAATTACGTTGGGGAACAAAAGCGAAAGCTTTTCTCACTCCACGGCGGTGAACTTCACATTCGTTGTCCAGGTCGTCTTCTTCGATCGCACACTATGTGCGATCGGCCACCTTGGTGACAAGATACCAAGACCACACTATTATGACTCGAAGAAGACGACCTGGACAACGAATGTGAAGTTCACCGCCGTGGAGTGAGAAAAGCTTTCGCTTTTGTTCCCCAACGTAATTACTATTTTGTATAATTAAATTTTGCTGTTTTAAATGATACTTTGATTTGTGAGATGTATTTGCTTGCACCTGATGAGCCCCATAAGGGCGAAACAGGGCCTTGTCGCGCAATAAATATGTTTTACACTCTCATTGTGTAATTTATAGTTGCTTTATAAATAATTAGTACTGAAACCGCGTTCCGGAACGAGTTTATAGTTTTACTTACACAAAAAGAATACAAAAAATCAAAATTTGTTTCACGAAAGGGAAAACAATTAAAAGTACTATGAGATTTAAAGTGATAACATAATCACGTTTTTGTTTTTCGAAGAATATCTATTTGTTAATTAGCGTATTGTTCCGTAACAAGTAAAGGTATTTTCAGCACTGAAAGACAAAGATTACTTCTATTTTGAATTCCATACAAAAAATTTAAGATTTTAATAGATTAAAAAATTTTTTTCAGTCAACATCATTAGGCTTTGACATTTTATTCTGTTAAAGTTCCCAATGAACCATTTCAATTTTCAATGTTAACAATAAAATAAGGTCATTCAATAAACTTTCTTGTTTGTTTTTCTCAGTCTCCTCTGATTTGAGAATTTGTTCCGGACTTGCTAAAAACAAAATAGAAACGACCGTTTATCCTTTTACTAACGTAGGCTCTGGTAACAAGTGGCTAAAACTTTTTTTCATCGACCTGGTGAGTAAGTGTCTGTAGCCCCTTTCATCAAGCAATGAATGTAATTGTACAGCAAACACAATGTTCTAACGTTTGCTCCACTCTGCGCTAGAGTAATCCTGGGGAAGCTCTGATAACTTCAAGACGCAGATTGTCAATTTTTATTTTTAGAGAAAAAAAGATGAACTTCTGAAAAGTTTAAACAGCAACGAGGAAGAAAAAACATGTTTTGAATCCTTTTCTCCTGCGCAAAGTGAGTCGATAAAGTTACTGATTTAGGAGGAGGCATCAGCGTTTATCTTTTGGGTGTAGAAATCTGCTTCATAGATTTTTTGTAACGCTTTTGGTTTTTAAGTTGGTAAAAGACCATAGCGCGGAGAGAATAATGGGAAGTAATTAAAAAAGCAGGATTTTGGATTTTACTTTCTATCCAATGTAGCTGTGCACTACCACGCCACGTGGCACTCGCACAGAATTTTTAAAAACTGGGATGGCCTTATAGTTGTTGAGGATCAGAACGCGTTATCTACCACAAATTGCAAGCCACCAAAAAATTTATTCGACAAATCTTCCAATACAACAACGAGCAATTGATGAAAAACGGTTTTCTAAAATTAACATATTAATATATATGAGCAGTGATATATTAAGCGAGACGAAAAATTTAATACTTAAAAACTTAATACACAAATTTAAGATTTACTATTAAGCCGGAAAACAGTTATTATATGTATTTCAAGCTGCTAATTATAAAATACTCTACACTGAGCTATCATTTAATTTTGCAATTATATATACTCGTATATATAAAAAACAACACAATTATACAAATTTTTTCAATAAAAAACAAATTCACCAACTTTTTGCGGCCAAATTACAAACAATTCATCAATATTTTAACAAACCGGTTTTGCTATTAATTCTATTAATACTATTGATTCTTCAGAACCAATCTATTCAAGGCGCAGCTGACAAAGTGTTTTTCGTCACATGATTTTGCTCGAAGCGAAAATGCCCAAACGGTCAAACGATTTATCATTAGTTTCGCGCGAATAAGGGCGGGCGACGACGTGGTCAAGCCATTTATCAAAACAAATGACGTCGCGCGCAACTTTATCTAAACAAACAAGGCGCAAAAATTCACAGTAGCTCCACTGTTTTTCAAGGTTATGGAAGATTTGTTATTAACATCTTTTCATAAAAATCTTCTTTATCAACGGCTTACAAATGTCAATTCTCTTTTCAAGGTTACAAATATTTTAAAATAACCAATGTTATTGACGAAACCATTAACTATGGAAAGAGTTATTGGTTCAATCAATAACATTGGTTATTTTAATGTTTTGAGTGACCAAGAATTAATAATAATAATAATAACGGTGTATTTATATACCGCTCTATACTTAAAAACGTTCGTATAGTCTCAGAGAATTAAAAAAAAGATTCTGTTTTTGCCCGCGTCTGCTCATATGATTTTGTTTTAGTTTTGTTTTGCCGGACAAAGCAAATGGCTTGTAACTTGGTCACGTGGGTAGTACTTACCGACCAATGGCCGTACGGAATAAGCTACATACTTCAAGTGATAGAGGAATGCAGTAACTTTAATAAAGGAAGAGACAAGATCAAAGATGAAGATTATCTTTTTGATATATTTGAGTAAGTTAAAAAATATTAACAAAAGGTCTCCAAAACATTTTATGAGAAATTTATTTTTCAACAGCTTTTTTTATTTGCAATAAGTGTTAATCAAGTAAATTTTTTGGGCTAAAGGTATTGCTAAGATAGCATCCGAGAACAATTTTTTTAATTGATTTATCTTTTCATTTTTACAATTTTCTGTAAACTAAATTCCTTTCAGTAAACCTCCTACTACTTAAAAAACTTTAAAATTTGGGCAACTTGTGGCAAACTGTATTCTGAATCTAAATTTTTTGTGGCCTGCAAATTGTTTTTCTACGTTTGACTGCGCACTGTCTTGCCGGGATGATAACATCGATGTTAATAATTTTTTTTTTTCAAATGTTTTATCATGTGACAGTTTTTCTTCAAACAATTTTATTAGAAATATCTTGTTTCGACAATCATATAAAAATTAATTAAATTTCTTTATGACAAACGTAATGTATTTTCTTGTTTCAGTAAATATGTTTTTTCGGAATCGTCAAAAGCATCCATTGATGTGGCGCCATCGTGCGACATAAACTGGGGCAATCTCCACAGCTATTTGCTTCATCTAAAAAAAAAAACGTCCGGTTTGACTGTGGGGAGGGCGAAGTTCTTGAGGCAGATTACAATTAATCTTGATCATAGCTTGATGCAAACAGTGCAAGGCCAAAGACGCTTGAACGGAGTTGAGTTTGGGAAAACTGAAAAGAAATTTAGGTTCAAGTAGTCAGCTGTTTTGTCTTTGTTGTCATGACCTAAGTTTGGTGGATTTTTAATTTGTTGACTTAGTGCAAAATTCTGTCAAGATTAGCCTAATATTATTATGTAGTATATTATGAAGTAATGATAGAGTAAAATTACTGCAATTAAAAACGTGTTGATAACCGCTTGTCTTTTTCTTCTTTCGGCCTTTCCCTTCAATCAGGGGTAGCCACAGCGTATCATCTTTCTCCAAACCTTCCTATTTTCAGCGTCCGTCTCCTTCGCACCAACTGCCCCCATATCTTCTTTCACTACATTTAAAAATCTTCTCTTTGGTCTCTCTCTTTTCTTCTTTCCTGCTAGCAATTTTCAATTTTGTATCCATGGAATTGTAATCTACATATTTTCAATTTATCAAAAATCCTAATTTTTTTCTCTGCTCAAAAAATTCTCACTCAACTTTTTACAGTTTAATCATATTTATTTTTTGATCCATTTGCAAATCAATCATATTTATTTTTCGGTACATTTGAAAACGCAATGTAAGAAACAAATTGGTTTGTTTATCATCTTAAAAAGTCGCTAAAAAAAAGCTTTGCCATGACAACTAACATAGAGTGCTCCTTGATCGCTCCAAAACCTGAGTGATAGAAGTTTTATGAGCAGAGAAAAAAATTTTGGATTTTTGATCGATTGAAAATATGTAGATTACGATTCCATGGGTACAAAATTGAAATAAACATTGTAGTATAGTTAATATAAAGTTACGATATCAATTTTTATGAAATATCGTTATAATTAAAATATAATTTTGATACGGTTTGCACACAATTTTGATACAGTCTGGATATCCCAAAACTGTACAGTTACTATACAATAATAATAAAATATTCAATTAGTTCTTGTACAGTTCTGAAATAGTTTTTTTTACATTATTGATACAGTCTATTTATCGTTGTATTTACTGAAAATATACTCAAACTATACTTTGCTTGAAGCTTAAATCAATACTATTAAACTGTTTTTTAGTTTTATTAGTTACTATACTGTATAAAACTGTGTAGTTACTATACAATAATAATAAAGTATTTAAGTAGTTCTTGTACAGTTCTGAAATAGTTTTTTTTACATTATTGATATAGTCTATGTATGGTTGTACTTAATGAAAATATATTCAAACTATACTTTGCTCGAAGCTTAAATCAACATTATTAGACCGTTTTTTACTTTTATTAGTATACAAAAAAACACACATACGCATGCTTAAAATAATATAAAAACAAAATTTAGTTTTTCAAGGTCAATGGCAGCTTTTTTCCTCCTTTTCGCTCCCGCCAATTGCAAAGCTACTTCGAGACTTCTTTAACAATTTCGGTTTCTGTTGGACTTTCTAAGTTATTATTGTGCAAGGCCGAATCTACAAAAAAAGTTGAAATTAATTATTTAATAATACTGTAATTAAAGTGTAACAACTTCGCTACGGGCACAAAAAAATCACTATTTCTTATCACTCAAGGTTTAAAAAACCAGCGTCGGCAAAGTTTTTTTTTATACAATAATCAAACCTGTCACAATAATCAGAAGTCTTGCGTCGAATGGATTAAACATATAAGCGGGGCAAAAAGAGAGTTCAGTTCTGCCTGTCCTGTGCATATAAAAACTAGGACTATGGCCATTCTAGCACAAACGAAAGAGAGCACATCAAACAGGTCCAGGAATGGACATTGGACATAGCTCTTTGGAAGATGTCACAGAAACACGATGTTTGAAGAAACTACAGCATATTGAGGTAATCCACCGTTATAAACCGATAAAAATTAAGAGGAAACGAGCAGGAAAAGAGATAGGTAACAGAGCGTGCACCAAGGCACGATCGGGCTTTGACCAGATTATCAACAAGATTGTTACTGGAAACCCATTGTAAAGGCGTGATCGATCCGAATATCGAGCCTAACAACAGAGACTGATTCAATATAGCGATTGCCCAAATGGACAATTTTCAAAACAGCATGGATTAAATTAGTGTTGGTACAACAGCCCGTATTTTACCAGTCACTGTTTCAAAGCAATCAGCGTTTTAAAACAGTCGTAATTATTGTTCCGAAGCATTTGTCTTTTTTGAACATTGAGATAGAGATGTTTAGTAATCTTAGTTTATCCAAGCATGAAATGACGTTTTGAAAGCAGCTACGTATTTTAGCAGTCGCTGTAGGCTTATGAAGAGAAACTAGAGATACAGATCCTAGAAGCTAGATTAAAACAGAGATTTCGTTGCACAGCAATGCTTACTGTATATTCGGCATGCACTCCGGCTCCCAGAGCCCAACACAGTTAGGGACCAATTTATTAGTCCATACTGTGACACCCATTCTTAGGAGAGAGGTATATAGTAGCAGCATTTCGAATATCAGGTGGGTCGCTGCTGGAACAGGAGTTGAACGAAATGTGTTAATCGAGATCTTTGGGGAAGCCCGGGGAGGGAGATACGGGCACAGGACCAGAGATTCCCTAAGAAAGTCGGAGTCCAAGTATCACAGCTTGAGACTTGCAAAAAAATTGCAAGAAAGGTATTTTTGTTTCTTTTGCACGTCAACCCTTGCCATGACGCAAGTAGGAAAAATAAACTAAAGATTCAAAAAGTAAGTGGAAAGGATGTTAGGAACCAGAGACGGTTCCGCACGTGATACGATTCGAATAGCGACTCTTTACAACGACTGCTTTTAGTCGGCGATTGTTAAAATAAGCCTAAAGTAAACAAATACTCACTTTTAATTACTTCAACAATATTGGTCATTGAAGAAAGCCTAGTTTTTTTTGTCCCCATGTACTTGACTTTCCAACCATTTCGCCCAGACCAGTTAATTTGCTCACACAGTTGGTGTAATATTCTGTCGTTTCCCTTTCACAAAGCACAAGTCAGTCTTATATGTTTTGCTTTTCTTTATTACACATCGTCATCTTGACTAGTCCGTGATAGTTACTAAGAAATACAAATTGTATGTTGCGTGTTGCCAAATCAAAATTACCAATATATTACATTCCCCCATGTATTGAAAGTTTTTTGTATCAAGGCTTATAGATGATCAAGAGTTAATATAGTTTTAACTTAAAAATTAATTTCAAGAACGATAAACCCGTTACAGCAATAAAGGCTTAAGAAAGCACATAAATAAGCAATAAACAAATAAGAAAACATACAAATAAGCAAGCAAAAGGTTGTGTGATAAAAATAAAAGTTTGATTGGGCAAGGTCGTTTTGAGGTAAATATTTGAATTATTCCATCACATAATCATCAAAACGACGAGGTCGCCGATGTTCACGGTCGGATCGTCTAGGTTCATCATATGAACTTCCAGTCTCGGTTACTGCTCGGTTGAAGTTGTTTTCGACTTCATCATCAGAATCATCGTTCGGTTCATTGTTTTTGACGTCACTATCATCGAGGTAATTGCTTGGTTCAGAAAAATTAGTGTCATTCTTGGGATGAGAATATCTCTTTCGAAGATGAATTCTATTTCGTCGAATCATTAATCCTGACTCGAGCTTCATCAAGTATCGGCGTGATTGGTGGTAGCATTCCGTTACCCGTCCATATCTATCCCAACTTTTAGTGCGATTATTTTGTATGCATACTGGATCATTAACTTTAAGCTGTTTTAGGTTTCTTGTACCTCTGTTATAGTATTTTTCCAATTTTTATTTTCTTTTTGCTGCTTCCCTGTCAACTCGAAGTTTTTCGTCATGCCAACTTCGTGATAAAGAACTTTTGTGACAGGGGATAACGTCCTGTACGGAATGACCATACAACATGATGGCTGGAGATAGACCTGTGGATTTGTGAGGTGTGTTTTTCCACTGCAGAATTCCTTTGATCAATTCTTCATTCGTTCTCAAAGGCTGTCCTCTGCCACGCCAACATTTTCAAAAAAGACTTTTTGTCCACTTGACAGCTGATTCAGCCACAGAGTTACCTTGAGGGTAACGTGGGGACGACGGCTCCACTGAGCTCCCCACCTTTTTAAAAAATTGTTAACATCTGATGAGCCAAAAGAAGGGCCACCATCACTCCAAAATACATCACAAACTGCAGTGTTTATAAACCATTCTCGAAAACTGCTAATTACCGCAGCTGCATCAGGGTTGATAAATGGACCATTTACGTCAAAGTATCCCGAATACCAATCTACTATTACTAAAAATTTATTTCCATTTAGGTCGAACCAACCAGCTGAAATAATCTGAAAGGGATATTCAGCAACTGGTAGATGTTGCAAGGACTCTTTGATGTTACTCGGTCTATTAAATTTGCATTTGGGACAGCTTCTGCATTTATTAGTAATGTCGTTGTCCATACCGGGCCAGTACATTATTAAGCGGGCTCTTGATTTTGTGCCTTCAATCCCCCGGTGACTAGCATGCAAATCTCACAATATGCTTAGTGGTAATTCATGAGGAATAAGTAAGCGTGTCCCTTTAAGAAGAAAGCCATCATCACTTACTAATAAGTCTTCACGAACGTTTCAATAAGGGTGCAGCAATTCGGAGAGGTCGTATTTGTTTTGGGAAAACCTTGGTTAATTTGGGCTTTTAAAAGTTGATACTCTACGTCGTTGTCAGCAATCTCTTTAAGCTTTTCTAATCAAAACGAACAATCTGCCATTTTAGCTTGGGATAAACGGCAAATTCGAAAAAAGAATGTCTATGAATCTGCATGCTGTTGGTCAGTTTTGTAAGGGTTATCAACAGGGTTGCGAGAAAATGAATCCGCAAGTTTATTTTGAGAACCTGGAATGTAGTTTACTGTAAAATTATAATCCATCGATTTTAAAAGGCTTCGTAAAATTCTGGAGTTGTTTATGTTATCCAGCCTTCGCTTATTACAAATGCTTACAAGGGGACGATGGTCAGTGAATAAATTAAATTTGGTCCAGAATAAGAAAATGTGGCATTTTTTCGTGGCATAAATAATTGCTTGCAATTCAAGTTCTATAGGAGCATATCTTGTTTCAGCTGGTGTTAGGGTTCTTGATCCTGTTTGGATCGTTTTCCAATCATTGTCGGTTTGTTGCTGCTGTAGGTAAAAACCAAAACCATGTTTTAAACTAGCATCAGTGAGCAATCGCAATGGTGCTCCGGGTCGATAATACGCAATCACATTGTTACTGATGAGAATTGCTTTAGCATTTTCAAAGGCTAATGTTTGTTCATCATTCATGTGAAAGGGTTGCGCATTTTTTTGCAGTAAAGGTCTTAAGGGTTGCAAAGCGGTGGCCAAATCTCGGTTAAAGTAAGCCAGTTGGTTAGCCATGCCTTAAAACAATTGCAAATCGGTCAAGCTTTCTGGCTTTTTAAAGTCGCAAATAGCTTTGATCACTTTGTCTTGCATTCTATAACCGTTGTGATTAAGTACTATGCCAGCAAAAGTAATTTCTGGTTGAGCAAAGATAAATTTATTGCGCTGTAAGCGAATACCTGCTTCTCGACATCGGGTTAGAAATTTCTTTACAAAGGCAGTATGCTGTACTAAACTATTTGAAGAATATACGATATTATCATCAACAATTTTTTTAGTATTTGGCAGATCATGTAACTCTTCAGACATTTTTCTGTTGTAATGCTCACTGATCGAATTAATACCAAAGGGGGCGTGTTCGTACCGGAAACGTTCAAAAGGTGTCAAAAAAGTAGTTAAATGCTTACTCTATTCAGCGAGTTCTATTTGGTGGTACCCTTTCCATGCATCAAAACTAGAAAATAAATGTGCATCATTTGCTTGAATACTTTGAACAACGTTAAGCACGCAAGGGCTGAAGTAGTGCTCACGTAAGCAATATTTGTTTAAGTGTCGAAAATCAACGCATAGCCTAACTTTTCCATTAAACTCCCCGTTTCGGTCGCTTTCTGGCTCTACAACAATCGGATTAACCCATTCTGTTACCTTTGTGACAGGTGCCTTCTGCTAAGAGCTCGTCCAGTTTGTTTTTTAGAGCTTGTTGAAGTGCAATAGGAATTTGTCGTGCTTTAGAAATACAACACGGTATAGCATCATCGCGCAAAACAATTTTAATTTTCTCACCTTTCATTGGTGGTTGGGATTCGCATACATCGTCGTACTCTTGAAGGATTTGCTGTTTCTATAGTTTGGTATAACCGCCCTCTGGGTCAATTGTGCTCGAGGAACAATGGGTTTTACAGTTTAAAAAAGTTTTAAAAAGTTTAAAGTTTTACTTTACAGTTTTACAGTTTAAAAAAGTTTAAAGTTTTACTTTCTGCATGTTTAACGTTCGTCGTTGTGTCGCGTTTCCTTTTCATGCTTTGCTTAATGTACATTGCATATACTTAAATATTTGTTACTACGCATGAATAAAATATTATTATCATCATCATCATCATCATCATCATAAAAAGACTTTACCTTCATTAAACGGAGTTAAAATTTACTTGGGATTCTGAGTAGCACCCGCCGCATATTTCTTTGCTTCGAACTCAGGGTGTTCTGGGGATCTTTTGGTGTTGATATGAACAATGTTCAACTTTTTAGCAACATCGATGGAAAGCAAATGAGCTTTTAATGTCGCTAAAAACAATTAATTTTAAATCAACATATGACTGGCCAAAATAAAATCTAGCGTAAATATAGCCTTCCGGAGTCATTTTTTCGCCTGTGGCTGTAACAGTGGCTTTCATTTCTGTTGTAGGCTTTTTTAATTGGCTCGGCAGTAGATGCAACAGAGTTAAATGATGAACTCTGATTACCGTCCAATCAGATCCTGTATCGATTATAAAGCGCAAAATACCGGAACAATCGTTGTCAATGGCTACGCGTACCTGAACTGTTTCAGTCCTACTGCCGACTTGCGATACTATTGCTCCCTATTGGGCTTCTGCTTCATTGATTTTTGATGGAAAGGTGTTAGCTGTCGGCCTCCGATTCTTTTTGAAGCACATTTTCTCAAAATAACCAACACGACGGCAAAAATTACAAAGTTGTCCTTTCGCAGGACATTTATGCAAAGAATCATGCATGTAACCGCAGCGTGTACATATTCGACCCCGATTTGATAAAGTTGATCGATAACCACTTGAAATTTGTATTACCGGTTGTTTTGCGATTCGTCCAATTGCGTTAAAATTATTTTCAGTTAAAGCGTTAGTAATTTTTTGTAGCGAGTCATACTCTAATATTTGCACGGGGCTGGTAAATCTAAATCCGGCACTTCCATTAATTTTCTTTGGGCAGTTAAATCGCTTGTGTAAAGCACAAGCTTCATCAATAAACATTGATCAACTGCACGAATTTTATCGTCTTCATCAAATTCGCACATATACGCAAGTTTTACAATGTCAGCATAAAATTGTTTAAAGGTTTGGTCAGTTTGTTGCTTATAAGCATCAAAGGCTTTTCTGTAAACCCAAACATTATCTTTCGCCTTGGCAACGGTGGCAATGACATCTAGCACGGCATCGATGTTTTGCCGTTGTTCGTGCGGCAACTGCAGTTGAGCGGCAGTGATTTTCTCGAAAGTTGCGCTCGTGACGCACGCTTCAAGGGCTGCCATTTTGGTCTCCTAAGGGATTTCCTCAGCTTTAATGCCAGATTCTCTGATAAAATTGTTAAATTGTCTTTTCCATAACAAAAAGAATTCTCCAGAGTGTGTGGATAAATCTAAATCTTCTCTAATAAAAACTTTCTTTAAAGACCAATCAATTGACCGCTCCATCTTTTCAACGATTACTTTTATATGAACTTTTAATGGAATTGAACAAAATATAACTAATAAACTGAGACTGGCTTTTTAGATTTGATAATTCTACTTGAAATCCTTTAGATTATTTTTTGGCTTATTTATGGCTAACTGCCGACGACGCCATGTAATATTTTGTCGTTTCCTTTTCATAAAGCACAAGTCAGTCTTATATGTTTTGCTCTTTTTTATTATACATCGTCATCTTGACTAGTCCGTGATAGTTACTAAGAAATACAAATTGTGAGTTGCGTGCTGCCAAATCAAAATTACCAATATATTACAGTTGGTTAGCTATTAAAGCCTTCATGATTCACCTACAGTTTCTTTTAAATTGTGTCCACCAATAAGTAGAACACGCAAAATCTGCAAATGTCAAATGCTAATTGTAGAACAAAGCAAGCTAATGTAACATGAACAAGTGTTAAAACATTTTTTAAATACAGAAAATGGCAAAAACGAACACCTACCAAACTTTGTTTGATTTGTTTATCTGTCAGCCGTTTTTCAAGATTTTCCAGATCTTCGAGACTTTGAAGCGGAAGTTGAACGTTGTCTGGGAGCTTCATTAAACAATTTTGATCACGTGAACCACTTTGCAAACGTCTAACAAAACGATGCAAGTTTTTTACCGCGTCTACGAGCCCGCATAACATGACTCTTTGTTTAGCCATTTTCCGAAGGATATCACTTCCTAAAAACGTATAAACAATCTATATACAGTTTGGCGGTAGCACTGAGCATCTTTATGCAGTGAAGAGAGTGACTGACTCTGGAGTAGACAAAGATTTGATTCAACAATGTGTCAAATTGAAACTACAGAAATTGGAATTCACAGTCCGCTTCCAGTTTGATAATATTTTACCGATATAGTAATAGTGTGAAGAAAGCCGACAATTACAGGGTGTCCATGAATTAAGACATTCAACTTTCTCCGTTAAATTAGTGCATTTAAATTCGGTTTTTCTCAAACAAGTAATACACCATTCTAAAGCTAAAACTCTGTTCTTTCATTTCAGATATAGCAAAGTTTTCTAAAATAATTATTTCCATGTCTATTGATTGTAACATTGTGATAAAACTCTATAAAAAGTTTTCTAGAATAATTATTTTCATGTCTATTGATCGTAATATTGTGATAAAACTCCATAAAAAGTTTTCTAGAATAATTATTTCCATGTCTATTGATCGTAGCATTGTGATAAAACTCCACAAAAGTGGAAAAAGTAATAGTAAAATAGCTAAACGGCTCAAAATGAACCGCACAACTGTCTGGAAGATCATCAAAAAGTTTCAGGAGATTGGAACTACCCGAGATTGGGAAGGCCGAGGCCGAAAACGGACTGTTCGTACTTCTCAACTGATAAAAAACACCAGGGAGAAGCTGTGACGCAACTCTCGCCGAAGTTGCTGGAACTTGGCTGCTGCAGCTGGTGTAGGCAAATTCACCATGCACCAACTGTTGAGGGAAGATTTAGGAGTTAAACCCTTTAAGATGCTGCGTCGACAAGAACTCTCAAATCGTCAGCGGCCATGAGGGCCGAAAAATGCATGAAACTTTGGCAGGGCATCGCAGAAGGCACGCTGCCCAATTTGGTCTTCACTGACGAGAAGAAATTCGACATCCAGCAAGCTGTTAACCAGAAAAACGATAGAGTTTGGGCGTCCTCATCCACGACTGAAGGAAGAATTGTCACCAGACGCCAAAATCCGCCGTCTGCGATGGTGTGGGCAGCGGTGACCGCAACCGGGAGATCCCCGCTCCTTTTTATTCCAACGGGAATGAAATTGAACTCTGAGCGGTACGTCTTAGACATTCTGGAGGGTTGTCTGCTCCCCTGGGCTGAGCAACACTTCAAAGACGAACCGTGGACTTTCCAACAGGATTTGGCGCCCTCCCATGGTTCAAAATTTACCCAATCCTGGATTCTGAGAAAAATCCCCTCATTCATAAGTAAGGAAGATTGGCCAGCACGAAGCCCGGATCTAAACCCATTGGACTACTCCATCTGGTCCATCATGGAGAAAAGAGTGTGCTCCACTCCTCATCAAACCTTGGAGTCCCTAAAGGCCAAACTGATAAAAGAGTGGGACGCAATACCTCAAGAAACGCTACGTGCCGCGTGCGACTCGTTTCCAGTCAGATTGAAGGCCGTAGTCAAGAACAAAGAGAGTTATATTGAATAAAGTATATATCACTTGAAAGCCTATTCTTTATCCTATTAAGTCATGAGTAGCAATGCTTGTTTTAATTTTTTGTATTTTCGGTAGAGGCCAAAACGTTCATTGCCTTAATTCATGGACACCCTGTACAGGTACCCTTATTTGAAAGGCGTTGATAAAATTTGTCGTGGCGTAGAAGCGTCGGACAGATGCCTGTCTCGATCAGGCAAAACATTACCAAATTAGGCATTTTTTAGCTCATATACATGAATGACTCACATAAAACAATCACAAAATTACAAATTATTTTACTCATCATCAATTAGCTGCGATGATGTACCGGCATTGCTTCTAATAGGAGTGCAATAATTGGCAAAGACGCTCCTAACATGGTGGTGGTGGTGAATTTTCCCGACCCATTCCTAGGGATGGGGGCGCGGATCAACTCCGCGGAGTCCCAATAATCGGGCGACTCCCCATGGACGGGACCAGAAGTCTAGAAGAGAGAGGGTGTGGCCGAATATGGCCCGACGCAGGTGGTCCAGTACAGGGCAGTCAAGCACGAGATATGAGAGATCTTGTGATTCAGAACCACAGTTGCTGCATGAAGGAGTCTCGGCTCGACCAACCCTGTGGAGATAAGAGTTAAGGAGAGTGCTGTGCCCGTTGCAGCGTAAACAAGAGAGAGCACAAAAGTGCTGTGCTCGATTTATCTCCCAGGGGAATATGGCGAAAGGTATATTATTTACTAGAACAGCCATATTTTGAACTTTATCTGAGTGTGTGTGCTTGCGTGCCATTGTTTGAATCTTTGCGCGGCTTTGCCTTTGATCTAGGAAAAAAGTTTCTTTTTTTTTTGGTGACAATTTATAAAGAAGAAATGGCAAGCTCATAGCTTATATTAACTTGTTCAGCAAAGTAAGGTAGTTTCTTGTAACTCAATAAATTCTCATGTAACAAATTTTGATCGACTGATGTATTTTTGCTGAAGCATAAAACTACACTGGTAATATATTTTAGCAAAATATTTTCAATTGGCTGATATACAATTTGCAACTTTAGCAAATAAAAATTTATAAATAAATTTTTTAATGCAAATACTGAAATGTTCTTTGTGATAAGCAATAAACCATTTTTACAAACAGAAGATCACCTTGGATATGGCACACCAACCCTTTATAATTTTTCATTTCTAATTTCCATATTTGTCCTCCTACACACGAAAAAGCTTCGCAAACACTATAAATAGAGCAGCTGTCAAGCAAGTATTACAACCTGCTTCCGTAGACTCCAAGATATTGCAGTCCGATTCCGAGCTATTGAAGCATATAATTTATAAGTTAGAAAAAAGATGGACCCGCAATTTAGACGAAACATTTGGTGTTCAAAAATCTGTTTTTGAAATAACATGTAGAACCAAAAACCAGTTTTTTAAAAATATATTATTTCTAAAATTTGCTTGATTGATAGTGTTCGTATATATTCTGTACTTCATAAAGGTTTATTAATCTTAGTCTCATACAAAAAAAACTTTTTTTATAATTATGATCTGATTAGTAAATTATAATTTATTAAATTGAACAACTTATCTCTATACGGTTCGTAACAGAGCTTTCAGATGTGTTTTTTGCTGATTAGAAATTCTGACTTCGAATCAAAGCGCAGCCGTATATAAAGGGACGTGCGCAGTTGCTTGGGTATTGTGACGTAACAAAGGGTTTTTCAAGAAGTTTAGCCAAAAAAATTTGCCGTGTTTCTTTTTTTTGCTCACTTTGAGTCACGTAACATGAGCCCAAATTGGGCTCACCCGTCTTCAAAAAGTTGAGTTAACCAAGTACAAAATTATGACAATGGTTGATTTTTAGACACACAAAAATAAATTTCAATCATAAAATAAAAAATGTGCGAAAACGATAATTACACAAAAAAATTTGAATAAAATGAGTTATCATTTCATCTCTATATTTATCCTCCAGACTTGCAGGAAAGCGATAGAGGCGCTGATACATAGGATAAGCAATCCCGACCTGCTTCCTGAGATGCCAAGGTATTGCTGTCCGCTTGAAATTCTTTATTTGGTTTTTCAGTTTTATAGAGATATGTTATAGTGTTAAAATATAAAAAAATGTTAAAGTGGTTTTAGGGAACCAATGGATCATCTCTGTGAGGAACCAATGGATAATAATCCAAAGGTCCCACTTTCCAGTATTGTTTTAATTTTTGTAGCAAAAAGTCTACTTTTAAAAAATATATAAAAGTAAAAGTATTGTGATTATGATTTAAATTTTGCTGTAATGGATGCTCTTTTTGTAGAAATGTGATTGTTTACTTCGTACTATTACGTTTGCCTGTACAGTTATTTTCTGCTTCAGTTTTAGTTCAGTAAGCGGGTAAGCTTTAGTTCAGTAGCATGTTATGTTTTAAGTCCTGTTTATTATTTAGTCTTTTCGAGGTATGTTGCAGGTAAAACGATTTCGTCATTTTCGTTATGCTTATAAAATTATATCGTTTTGAAAATGAGTCGTATTCTTTCATGACGAAATCGTGTAGGTTTAGTTGAGGTTCTGTTGTGCAAAGATTATTATAGATTGTGCATACCTGGGTTGCGCTTTTCAATGTGAAGATGCAACAGAAGCTGTGGCTTGTGCAATTTTGCAGAGCCATGCATTTAACCATGCTGCTCCTGGGCCGAATTTCAATGGCGCTCTTTCAGAGGGATCAAAGCTAATGAGACCCAGCATCGACGTGGGCGTGTCTTTAAAAGCGTGGAATGTATTCACTCGCCGCTGGAAAATGTTTAGGCAAGGATCAGGCATCAACGAAGCTTCAGCTACTGCGCAACTCTTTCAGTGTGCCAGTCAGAGCTTGGGAGATAGTTTGTAAAAATCAGATGCGGAGATTGTCTCTAAGCCTTTGCAGAAGTTACTATCCGCCATGCGTTAACTTGCAGTTATCCCAGCAGCTAATGGCGTCTTACGATCGGATCTCATGCAAATGCGGCAAATGAGAGACAAACCCTTTTGCACATTTGCAGCGAGAGTGCACGGCAAAGCAGACACATGTGCGTTTACAGTTGATTGTACTTGTGGCTTAAAAGTTAACTACACTGACCCCATAATTCGTGATACTCTGCTAAATGGCATTGCCGACGATCAGATCCGCCGAGAAATTCTTGGGAACGCAGATGTGCTTACACGCGCCATCACATCTCTGTCAGCCTTTCAGCGCCTACATGACGCAGACCACAGAGCACGTCGTAATGCAACACCACGCAGGAAATCCAACAATTTACCTGCTCCGTCAAAACAATCGCGTTGTCCTCTCTGCCAGCGTCTTTATCAGTTCTACAAAAAGGGGCTCGTGGTTGGAATACCAAACCTTATGCCTTGTGTATTGAATGCTATTATTGTATGTATTGTATGTATGTATTGAATGTATTGAATGCTATTTGGTAAGAACAAGTCACGGGCCAGTCTTGAGGCACAGGTTAAAAAGGTGCAACATGTCTTTGTCTGCAGTACATAGGAATGCCACCATGCAAGGCCCCATTATGTATTCAAAGATTGTCCAGTGGGCAGCGGCACATATTAGCGAGCACCCTAAGGTCCAGGTAACGATTTCAGTCGATCGTGCTCAGGCTCATGGCGAATCCACGTCAGTCCGCGCTACAAATGTCACTACTATCGCTGACACAGGCGCCCAAGCCAATGTATGGTCTTTGAGTGAATTCTCGCAGTATGGTTTCCCACGTGACATCCTGACTCCTGCATCCAACCTGGTGGCCGCCAATCATTTCTCCATATTAATTGCGGGTACGTTCTTTGCCATTATTGAAGGATTGTCATGTCACGGTCATGACGTGCAATGCCGGGACATGGTCTGCGTTAGCGCCGATGTTAAGGCCCTCTTCTTATTGCACGACATACTAGCAACACTTGGGGTGCTGCCCCCAGTTTCCCTTCATTGGGTAAACATGCTAATGCTGAGGTGCAGGAATGCGCTGGTGAACCTGCTGCTGTCACTAATGCGCACCACACGCGCACTGCTACTGGTGGCTGTGCTTCACCGGGCGATCAAAATCATTCTTGCACTTGCCCTCAACGTACTGCCGTGCCACCACCCCCACGTTCATTACCATTTCGCTGTATTCCCAAAAATAACGATTGAGTGAAAACTTGGATATTGGAGCAATACGCTTCCTCCACATTTAACACATGTCCGCATCGCCCTCTTCATTGCATGGCGGCACCACCCATTAAAATCCATGTCAGCCCCTCAGCCAAACCAAGGGCATTTTGTACCCCTGCTTCTATTCCTCTACATTAGCAACAACAGGTCCATACAGATATCCTACAAGCTAGCCCGTCGCATACCGAGTAATACTTGGAAAACTGTTATTGACGCTTGGAATGGATACTCTACGCGAGTCAGACCGTCATCTTACCATCTTCATTACGCCATTTGAACAATGGCGATATACAAAGGCACCACAAGGTTTTCTCTATTCGTGAGATGGCTACCATCGTCGCTTTACTGCCATTTTGTCTGATTTTATGCGAAAGGAACGATGCGTGGATGACACTGTGTTTTTTGACAAGAATCTAGAAGAACATTGGTGGCGCACATCCAATTTCGTACTATAGTGGGCTACTCTGGTATCGTTCTCAACCCCAGCAAATTTCAGTTCGCCCAATGGTCAGTTGATTTTGCAGAATTCCGCATTTCCTAATCATGTGTAGAACCCCTGCCCAAGTATTTGAACGCTGTTCAACAGTTTCTTACGCCTACGAACATCAAGGACATAAGAAGCTGGTTTGGTCTAATCAATCAAGTGGCTAACTAGGCCAAAAATTGATACTTGATAACTCCATTCAAGCCGTTTCTCTGTCTAAAACGTAAGTTCGAGGGAATGACAATCTCGATGAAGCATTTTCGCATTCGAAAGATCCCATCATTGACGCTATATGTCACGGCGTAGAAATTTTTGATCCGACTCGACGGACTTGATTACGGCCGGACTGGTCAAACCCGGGCATCGGATACTTCCTGTTTCAAAAACACTGTGCATGCCCGTCAACCCCCCCCCTGATTGCTGTTCCAATGTATGGCGAGTGACTCTTGCAGGCTAAACAACGTTACGCCCCAATTGATGGAGAAGCCCTAGCTGTAGCTTGGGAACTCGAGCAGACTAAATACTTTACGCAGAGCTGCGATAATTTTGTAGTTGTCACCGACCACAAACCGCTAACGAAAATTTTTGGTGATCGAACTCTAGATGAAACCAGCAATATTCGGCTCTTCTAATTAAAGCAGCGCACTCTGGCCCAGATGGTAGGTGCTTTCACGCAGCCTGGGCCGTGAGTAAGTCTATTCATTGATTTTAAAAATGACAGACCGAAACCGAACCTACCAAAACGGAAGGGTATCCACCCATTCCGATGTTCAGTGTGGGTCTGCTAATCGGCAAACGTCCTTTTCAGGACGGGGCAATGACAGGATAAAACTGCCCTTTTCAGGGCACATTGCCAACAAGTTCCGAAGACCCACTATTCTTCAGCTGAACATCAAAGGCCTCACTGCAAGCAAAATGAATGTTCTTCATCACCTCGCTATGCAGTCTGAGGCACTCGTCATCCTACTGCAGGAGACCCATTGCACTGATGCAGAGAAGTTGGTACTTTCAAACTACCAACTAGCTGGGTCTTCTTTAAGCAGGAAGTATGGCCTTGCCACGTTTGTCCACGAGCGACTGAGATCCACGCTTTTGGACCAATCTCCATCAACATCGGAGATCGAGTGGCTGTGTGTGAACGTTGATGGCTATAAAATAGTCAACGTCTACAAACCACCACCAACGCGATTGCGAACCCTGGATCTTCCAGTGTTTCCTCACCCCTGTCTTTACGCTGGCGATTTTAACTGTCGTCATGCTGACTGGGGTTACGACGACAACAGTCCGGACGGTGAGTGCTTGGCTGGCTGGGGAAGTATTAATTGTCTTGCCCTCCTAAATAATGCCAAGGATGATGCCAGTTTTTATTCCGGCCTCTCTAACACTGGCACCAATCCAGATCTATTTTTCGCTAGCGTAGGTCCAAACAGTTGCTTACCGGATAGACGTGTTCTTGACAAGTTTCCCAGGTCACAACATCGACCCTCGCTTACTACACCACCAAGGTTTCTGTGGCAGTACAAAGCATGCCTGTTAAGCAATGGAACTTCCGCAAGGCCAAATGGAGTCATTACATTGTTTTGATGAATAAATTCGCAAAGACTTTGTTACCGACTGATTCACTTGATGTGGATGCGGCTTACCAGGACTTCTGTAACACCATTAAGAAAACAGCCAAAAATATATTATTCCACACGGGTATCAAAATAACTATATTCCGTGTTGGGATGCAGAGTGTGAATTCCTCTATAAAACCTTTCTGCAGTCTCCTCAGGAAGACGACTCAAGTTTGGCTGCTACAGCTCTGCTTGCCAAGCTTGACAGAATGCGGAAGAATTGATGGTCCGAGGCAGTTCGGAGCATTGACTTCTCACACTCCAGTCGAAAAGCGTGGAGTATTTTGAAAAACCTTACAGGAGAACATCTCCTCGTCATTGTCTCGTTTCAGCCGATGCTATTGAATCTCAGCTGGTTAGAAATGGAAAATATGAGTCTGTTCACCGTAAGTCATCTCGATTTGTCTTTCAAGAAGTGTCTGACCTTTGGAGGGCCACAACACCAGACCCAGTAAATATCTTTGACAATTTTTCACAGAGAGAATTTACTGCTGCCCTCCAACATTTAAAACCAGGTAAAGCTCCGGGACCTGATGTCATCTGCCCCGAGCTTATACTCCATGCTGGACTGCTTTGAAGTCCTGATTATGTGACTTCATTTCTTCCTGTTTGCGCCGACTCAAAATTTCCAAGATCTGGAGAAGAGCGCTTGTGGTCGCGATCCCAAAACCAGGAAAGCCCGTGGGGGACCCAAAAAGTTATCGACCGATATCTCTGCTCTGTGTCTCCTACAAAATCCTCGAGAGGCTTATCTACGCCCGCGTTGAACCATTAATCGATCCACTGCTCCCTAAAGAGTAGGCTTGGTTCCGACGCGGGAAGTCAACCGTAGATCAAGTTGTTCTGCTAACCCAGAACATCAAGGATTCTTTCGAGGCTAAAAAAAAGGCCGGTGCCGTATTTATCGATCTGACAGCTGCTTATGACACTGTCTGGCACCGTGGCCTTACCTGCAAGCTGCTGAGACTACTTCCGGATAAGCACATGGTCAAAATGATCATGGAGCTTGTCCGAAATCGAAGTTTCACCCTTACCACCGGTAACAGCAAGCAAAGCAGGCTACGCCGTCTTAAACACGGCCTTCCTCAGGGATCGGTCTTGGCTCCCCTCCTATTTAACATATATACGTACGATCTTCCTTCCATGATTTCCAGAAAGTTTGCTTATGCTGATGATTTAGCATTGTTGCATTCTTCTGGAAACTGGAAGGATTTGGAGGGGACTTTAAGCCAAGACATGTCCACACTGTCAGCATATCTCCAGACTTGGAGGTTGAAGCTCAGTCACACTAAGACGGTGACGGCAGCCTTTCACTTAAACAACCGAAAGACCAAACGTGAGCTAAAGGTCTACAACAATGGTAGACTTTTACCGTTATGTCCAACCCCTACTTACCTTGGGGTAAAACTGGACAGATCGCTCACGTTTCGTCACCATTTAGTGGCATTGCGCAAAAAAACTATCCTCGCGCATCACACTGCAGAGGCGACTCGTGAGCTCGGGATGGGGTGCTGGTGCTAAAACACTACGCATAGCCACCTTGTGTCTCTTGTCCACTCAGCAGCTGAGTACTGTGCGCCAGTCTGGTGTCGCAGTGCTCACACTCATCTCATTGACAGTGTCTTGAATGACACCTTGCGCATAGTTATTGGATGCCTGCGTCTTACTCCAACGGACCACCTACCTGTACTCTCAGGCATCCAGCCAGCTGAGCTTCGCCTGGGAACAACACTCTCCTTGGTTTACAGTGGATCTCTGGACCCCGATCATATCTTGCATGGTCTTTTAAGTGGGTCCTCAGATAATCGCCAAGTGAGACTAAGATCCAGACGCCCGTTTGTGCCAGGTGCGTGGAATCTTTTGGAGAACCTTGCCAGACTTGGCATCCGCGCCTCTGAATGGATAAATCACAAATGGAGAACGGAGTACTGTGAAAATGCTTTCAGGCTCCGTGCTTTTGTGCCCGAGACCGGTGCCAGGCCTGTTGGGATGGGCTTACCCCGAGCAGCTTAGGTTAAGCTCAACCGCCTGCGTACTGGTGTTGGGCAATTCCATTCGTCCATGCACAAATGGGGTCTCGCTCTTTCACCGAATTGCGATTGTGGCGCCTCTGAGCAAACCGCAGACCATGTACTAACAGCGTGTCCTATACATCGGGCATCACATGGAGCACGCGGTCTGACGGTTTTGGATGACGAAACTCAATGCTGGCTTAATGACATCACTGCCAGCATCTGATCCAGGCAGTGCAGCAATCTGGGGTAGTAAAAGGATAAACCCTCGGCCCCAGTCCTGTTTGTGTCTGACCTGTAGTGGATACCTTCAAACGACGACGACGACGACGACGAGCGCACTCTAATGTGGCGTTTTGACATTGCACACTTGCCGGAGTCGACTAATACTGCTGCGGACACCCAGCCACATCTAAATTTTTGCTACCATTTTGGGTGCTCAGCGTGATTCTCCTGACTTCCTCAAAGAGGCCCTACTTGCCTCTGTTCGCAAAACACGCGTGATGTGTTGACTTTAAACTGGGATTAAATTGGCCGGCACACTTCCAGTGACGCTACATTAAATGATTTATTGTCTGCCATACAATCAAACTTTGATATTACCTTTCCACCGAAGGAAGGTATTCTTCAATACCTCCCATATCGCGACGAGTTTTATATCTTTGACAGTGTTATTTGATACAATGATCGTGTTGTTATTCCGCCGCAACTCCGCTATCAAGTATTATGCGTATTGCATGCTGCCCATTAAGGGGTTTCGACCATGGAACGGCGTGCGTGCGCAACCGTTTTCTGGCCGGGAATGACCCGAGATATTCACAATATTCGCGATTCTTGTGCTTACTGCAACCGAAATGCGCCGTCGCAAGCTGCAACCCAACCGCCCACCACGACTTTCGAAAAAATTTTTGCGGATTATTTTGATTACGCGGGACGGCATTTTTTGATCGTTGGAGACAGATTGTCTGGTTGGTCAGATGTGTTTGGTACACCCTGCTGGGACCACCGTCACTGGCGCAAATGCACTTGTTCGCCTCCTTCGATCATTTTTCGACATTTTTGCAGTGCCTGAAGAAATTTCCTCAGATGGTGGCCCAGAGTTTACTGCCTTCGTCACAAAGGATTTTATGCGCAAGTGGGATATCAAACACGGCGTTTCTTCCGCCTACTTCCTTCTATTCAACGGCCACGCGGAGGTTGCAGTCAAAGCCGGTAAAAGAATTTTCATGTCCAATATTAGCCCTAATGGGGATTTGAACAATGATTCCTTCCTTCGGGCCTTGTTGCAACTGCGTAATACCCCTGATCCTGACTGCAATTTATCCCCAGCTGAAATTATCTTTGGCCATCTTTTGCGAGACGCATTTTCGTTTGTTAATTGGCTCGCCACTTTTTCCAATCGCTTTATTCCTTGTTCTGGGTGCGAAGCATGGCGAGCTAAAGAAGATGCCCTTCGAGTTCGAGCCAAGCGGGCCAATAACGCATTGAGCGTTCGTACACGTCCGTTGCGTGCGCTGAGATGCGGTGATCGCGTGTTCATTCAAATCAAGGAGAAAGACACCCACGTAAATGGGACAAAGTCGGCAATGTGGTCGAAGCATTGGACTTTGATCAATATAATGTTTAAGTGGGACGATCCGGTCGTATCACGAGGCGCAATCGACGATTCCTTTGTTTAATGCCTGATGTTGCCGAATCCCAGCAAATTTCTTTACCACTAAAAGTGCCCCCCGACACAAAACGAAATTTAAACACCCACCCTCCACGTCCATCCACGTTGTTGATGAAACCTCATCTGAGTCCATAGATCATGGGCAACCACAAGACGTCCATGATGACGTACCTACGGCCACACACCCCACATTTGTGACAAACACTAATTCGCAGGAGAGCGACCCTGACACCCACGAAACAAACAAATCAATGCTTCCTAGACGTTCCTCTCGCCTTGGACAACCTGCTGTCGAATTGGATCCAACCTCTGGTCTGTGGGTGATCAAGGGATCGACTGCATAACCATGCCTGGCTGTAGGAGTACAATTTTTTTTTTTTTTTTTTTTTTTTAATCTCTATATTTATCCTCCTGACTCGCAGGAAAGCGACGGAGGCGCTATACATAGGGTAAGCAATTACCCCGACCTGCTTCCGGAGATGCCAAGATATTGCTGTCCGCTAGTAATTTAGTAGAGATATTACTGTAATTTAGAACTGCTTGTCAAGACCATCAAGCAGGGGAAAGTGCCGTAAAGTGTCTTTCCCAAGAACACAACAGAATGGCGCAAGTGGGTTTTGAACCGAGACCATGTTGATAATCAGTCCGGTGCTTTAACCACTCGACCACGCTTCCGACACGCTGCCGACAAACTTGGGGGATGTAGAAGTGTGATTATTTAGTTTGTACTATTACGTCATAATATATCGTTTGCCTGTACAGTTATTTTTTGTTCAAGTTTTAGTTTAGTAGCGTGTTGAGTTTTAAGTCGTTTTTCTTATTTAGTCTTTTATGTTGCAGGTAAACCGATTTCGTCATTTTTGTTATGTCAATAAAATTATATCGTCTCGAAAATAAGTCGTATTCTTTCACTTCCAAGTGGCAAAAGGCCTAAAGGGCGACCCCGAACTTGCTGGCGGAATTATATTGAAGACTTAGCATGGTTACGTCTTGGAATTCCATCAGCAAATTTGCCGCTAGTTGTAGGAGATCCCAACTCGAGCTGCTGCCCCCGCAACTTCAAAAGAACAAGTGAGTAAGGGGAAATACACTGAACTAATTCAATCTTTTTCCCAAAAATGATGTTAATGATGATGTCAAAAAAGTTTGAATCTCGTTCACTGTTCGCCCTTCTAACTGTATAAGCTTTTGAAGTCGGAGAAATCTTTCAAGGAGGAGAGCTTATAGTAAAGTTTCGTTTTTACTACGAGCGTTGGCTGGAGCCTATTATTAGTTTATTTTATTAATCTTTTTGCTTTTCTTTACGCTTATAAGGCACGGGCAGAAGTAAAAAACAACAACAAAACAAACAGAGAATAATCCCACCAACACTCCTAGTGGAAACGAGCCCTAACAGCGAACAATAAATGAGACCCAAAAGTTTTATCTAACTAAATTAGTTTTTAAAAAATTAGTACCAATGTTTTTGATTACGTGGTTGGTGTTTTAAAAAATCTACGACCGATTGCATGTAAGCCTACTGCACGCCTTTCAAATAAAATCAAATTTTCTAAGAAATTTTTTTACGTAGATTATTTGTCAAAAAAGTAAATAGTTCTATTATTGTGATAAAATCTTATTTTATCATTGTTGATTATTCATCGTTGTGAAACCCGCGCACCTTGAAGCGCGCGCTAATTAATTGAAGTCTTCTATTTGTCGTTTTATTTTAGTTCATTATCATTTGTGTTTGGAAGAAGCTCGCTGCGTTTCAGTTAACCCATTACGGGCCAATGTTCTTTTTTTGGGACGTAATTAAAATAACAGTAAAATTTATACTATTGCAAATATGAGTATTTCATTACTTTTTTTTACATTCTTTTTTCTACAGGTCATTATCAGGTATTTTATGTACTTTATAAATATTCACTACAAAAATTTAAAATTTTTAGATCTAGAGGACGACGACATATGTGGATATGGATGCGGATATGGATATGGATAATTTTAGGACTATGCAGTCTAACTCTCAATTAATTCCGGACCGTAATGGGTTCCTGATTCTTGTTTAATTATTTGTTATTTATATTCGTTTTTTGGTTCAGATTTTTTAGTGAATAAAAACCACCAGTTTGGTTTTCTTTTGTAAGCTTTAGGACAATTTTATTCACTTAAAAATGGATAAGTTACTTAAACTGAGAATTCTAGAAACCGAACTGAATGAACCTGAAGCTGAGCAAACATACAAACACTAACTCAAAACTTTTCAATGTTTTCTAACTTCAGCCGAAGCGATGAGAAGGAATGCTGACAATTAGCAGCAGCTTAATAAACTATCTCTTTTATTTAACTATGTTTCACATCAAATTTACTTATACAGCGAAAAAAGTTGGCTACTACTTACGAAGATGCAAAACAACCTGCTTGATCGAATTTACCCTAAGTCGAAAAAGGAAATATTTGCCCGTCATCTCTTAATGATAACCAAGCAAAAAAACAATAAATCTCTTGCTGAATTTGCTAGAACGCTTAAGGAACAATCAAAAGATTGCAATTTTCAAGCATTTACAGCCGAACAACACCGTGACAAAATGATGTAAGACGCTTTTATAGGAGGGCTGTCAAATTATTCCATTAGGCAAAGGTTACTGTAAGAAAAAGAACTGCATTTCCAAGAAGCCCTTACCAAGGCCGATGTATTAAACCGAGCTCAAAGACAATCTCATAGTTTCATTGACAGTAACCCTGTTGAGAAAGGGAAAACTAGAATATTATATGCTTCTACGTCTCGAAATCGCAAGTCTATTCAACAAAAATGCTATTTCTGTGGAGAGGAGTCTCACCCTAAAGGAAGAAGATTTTGGCCCGCGAAAAATTAAACGAGTTCTAAATTTGGAAAAGTTGGTCATTTTAGGCGTGTCTGCCGAAGCTCACAAGCAGTAATGGCGGCTGTGCTCCCACAAGATGACAAGTCGAGCACTCAAGACGTTTGCAATCATTTAGAAGAATGTTCGTCTTTCGCACCCGTCAATTGTCTTCTATTATTGCTAGTGCCCCTGATCCTTTTAAACATTCCATCATTCCATGCATGTTGAGAGGACACCCAGTGGATAGTCTTCTTGATACAGGTGCCTTTGAAAACTTCATCAGCGATGGAATTATGAATACAGTCGGGCTAATACCAAACGGGAAAAGTTCCAAAGTCAACATGGCTTCAAGTGAATTGAGTGCGACCGTTCTTGGTCGAGTTACAAGTAACCTTGACGTTCAAGGACGAACCTATAAAAACCTTTCGTCTGGAGTAATCCCTAACCTGTTTGCTGATACAGTCCTGGGACAATCGTTTTTAAACAAACACTCCGAAGTCCTGCTCAAGCTTGAAGAAAAATAAAAGCGCTTAGTAATAGATAATAATTCACTTTATTGCGGAGTATCAGTCTCAAACTTTAAAGGACGCCGATTATTTCAAAATCTTCAACCCGACCACAAGCCAATTGCAACGAAGTCAAGAAAGGTTTACGACTCTGATAAAACCTTCATCAAAAATAAGGTAAGCGACTTGCTAAAAGAATGAATTATTGAACCCTTACTTTTACCTTGGAGAGCTCAAGTTCTAATAACTAAAGACAAGCGCCATAAGCGAAGAATGGTTGTGGACTACACGCAGACCATAAACCGATACACTTATCACCACAAATAGATAAAGTAATTGCTGAAATAGCAAAAGTTTCTGTTTACAGCACCCTAGATTTAAAATCAACGTACTATAAAATAACGTTACCCCTGAAGATCGCCCGTTAGTCGCTTTTGAAGCGTGCGGAAAATTGTATCAATATACTAGACTACTTTTTGGCGTAACTAATGGTGTATCGTTTTTTCAACGACTTGTCGACAAACTTATTGAAAAGTATAAACTTAGCAGTACGTTTGCCTATCTCGATAACATAACTGTTTCTGGGCTAAATAAGAACGATCACGATATTAAATTAAACGCGTTACTTAATGCAACAAAATCTGAAGTTTTGACATTTAACGATTCGAAGTGTATTTATTGCCGTATTAAAATTGATTTGTTGGGGTATAGAGTGTCGCATAATATCATACGACCTGACCCAGAACGTTTGTGACCTTTGCTCGAAATGAAATGCCCTAACAGTAAAAGCGAAGTACGAAGAGTACTTGGGATGTTTTCGTACTATGCCAAATGGGTGCACAGTTTTCCACAGAAAATTCGACCTTTGATCTTAGCTAATCTTTCGTCTAGCTTTCCACTGTCTGAAAAATCTCTGACTGCGTTTCACTCATTTCGGAAAGAACTTTGCTCAGCTTTTTTAACTTGCATTAAAGAAGGAGTACCATTTGTAGTCGAATGTGATGCTTCGAACCAAACATTAGGCGCGACACTCAATCAAGAAAGACAACCTGTGGCCTTCCATCCGCGAACTTTTACACCGACAGAGTTTCGGTATTCTACAGTAGAAAAAAAACCGGTCGCAATAATTGATGCTGAAAGAAAATGGAGCCACTTTCTATACGGAAAGCAATTTACTTTATTGACTGATTAACAATCAGTCTCTTATATGTTTAACCCTTCTAAAATGGGAAAAATAAAAAAACAATGAGATTCAGCTTTGCGCTCTGAACTAGGAAATTGTGACTACGAAATAAAGCATCGACCCGGGGCTCAAAACTTTGCAGCTGACGCACTTTCAAGACTATGCTCTATGCCTCCACACCCTCTTAATTTTCGTGATATTCGAAATCAATTAGAACATCCCGGTGTCATTCGTCTTCCGCATTTTATCCGATCAAAGAACTTTCCCTTCTCAGTTGAAGACGTTAAAAGAATATGTGCCAACTGTCGAGTTTGTGCTGAATTAAAACCTCAATTTTATGCAAAACCAACGGAAAATTTAATAAAATCGATGTGTCCATGGGAAAGAATCAGCATAGATTTCAAAGGCCCTTGCAATAAGTAAGAGACCTTACGTGCTTTTCGTTGTCGATGAATTTGGTCGATTTCCATTTGCTTTCCCTTGTAACGATATGAAAATGGAAACTGTAATTAAATATATGAGTACCTTGTTTTCTTTGTTTTGTCAACCACTTTACGTCTACTGTGACAGAGGTGCTTTATTCTTATCTAAAGAATTCAAGCAATTTTTAACTAAAAGAGGAATTGCTTCGAGTCAAAGCACCCCTTACAATGCGAAAGAATAAATCAGATCGTATGCAAGATAGTATGTTAGTTACTTCGAAGTTATCAACAATCAGAATTTACATGGGAATCAGTCCTGCCCGAAGCCTTGCACTCGGTTCGATCCTTACTTTGCACGGCAACAAACGCTACACCGCATAAACGTTTTTCCGGTTTTGATAGACGGAGCATGGTTGGTCGCACCCTCCCCAACTGGTTAGTACAACCAGGACCGGTGTTGCTTCGACGCTTTTTTCTAGAAATAAAAGAGATCCTTTGGTTGATGAAGTCGAGCTGCTTGATGCTAACCCGAGTTTTGCAAACGTTTGACTGAAAAGCAGTAATGTAGTGACAACTTCTGTTTCAGACCTGGCCCCTTGTCTGTCTACTTTGATTCAGACATCAGAAGACCGTGAAAATGTTAATAACCCAACGAATTATTTCCAAATGAAAAGACACCAGTTTTTGACGTCTCTAAAATTCCTTCGCTTCTTGTGCAAACCACACAAAACCCACCTGCCGAGTTATCTACGCCGAATATCACGCCTTCTATTTCGCCTGTTTCTGCAAATGTCTCGCTAAGACGATCTTCAAGAATCAGGAAGGCACCAGACCGGTTCGGAAACAATATTTACGACACCTAATAAAATTTTGTTTATCGTTTTTGCTTGCTTGATCAATTTTAATTTTTAGGTGGGAAGATTGTGATGAAATCTTATTTCATCACTGTTGATTATTTATCGTTGTGAAACCTTCGCGCCTTGAAGCGCCTTGAAGCGCCTTGAAGTCTTCTGTTTGTCGTTTTATTTTAGTTCATTATCATTTGTGTTTGGAAGAAGCTCACTGCGTTTTAGTTAACCTGATTCTTGTTTAATTATTTGTTATTTATATTCGTTTTTTGTTTCAGATTTTTAAGAGAATAAAAGCCACCAGTTTGGTTTTCTTTTGTAAACTTTACGACAATCATTTCAACTTATTTCCGCACCATTTTGCAGCATTAAAATTCATTTTAAAGCGTCGTGAACTATGATCCATAGGTCCCACTGTATGTGATCCTTACTTAATAGGGACCAATAAATTTTCGGTAACTCTTTTTGTTAATTATTTTTTATTTATTCGATAAATTGTTAAACTGGGTGTCCTACTATAAATATAATTGTAGATTTTCCTTAAAAAAATAGTTGTTTTTTGGCCTCAAACTTGTGCGCTAGAGGTTAAGTTGATGTTTTTGACCTATTGGTTTTACATCTCCCTTAGCCTATGGGCTACATTCATTCAACTTTGTTGAAATAAAAAAATTGATAACAAAGCTAATACATTCTGCTCAATTATATTTGTTACTTTAGATATTTTTAGTAAAATTCTGCAAAACTATGGTTCTTGGAAATTTGTTTTTCACCCCTTTCCAAATCTTTTGATCTGGTATGTCTATGGCCACATCCACGAGCCAAGTTCTTATTATTCACTTGCGAAAATGGACAGAAAAATGTTTTAGACAAAATAAAAAAAAATTAGGAATTAAACCAAACCTAAATCGAAAATATGTATAAGTTCTACCGCTAAGGCCTTTTGAAATGGTTCTTTTGACCCGTCACAGGATTTCTTTTGGTGGTTTCTTTGCCTGGCTAATCCTTTTTTGGTCCAGACCCTTTTGGTCTTTAAATTTGCTGTTTCTCTCACCCGTGATTGTACAACATTCTCTGACCATGGCTCAGATGTGTGTGTTAATTATCTGTTTTTCGCTTTTCATTTCTAAGAAGTTTTCATTTCTAAGAAGTAAGCTACGGCAAACATGCACAATTGACGTTTGTTTCGTTTAGTCGCTGTTTCGTTTAGTCGCTGTTTCGTTTAGTTGTAATAACCTATTTCGTTTATTCGCTGCTTCCTTATTCACAATCTTTACTTCTACTTACACTATGAGTAACTTTAAATTGATTGTGAGTAAAAAGGAAAATAAACAAAAAATTTTTTTGGTTTTCCCTACGTTTTTTTTTAAATAATTTCTTTGAACCTGAACCAAAGCTGAACTAGAACTGAATCCCTAATAATAAAATTTGCTAAACTTGATCCGGAAATGAACAATAAAAATAAAATTTGCCAACCTGAAACTGAATAAAAACATTATTTAAACGTTCGACCTGGTTCGACGCCCTGGTTTTTTCAAATTGCCAAGTTTTTCACCACTGGAGTGCAATAATTAGTGTTGTTACAGACGCTTGGTGAATAAAAATAGTCGTAGCAGGATTTTTGGTTTATTTTTTTCTACTTATTAGTGCTAATTGCAAACATTATAGTGTCACAATTTTATTTAATTTTACAACAATTGTGAGTGGTAACCACAAAAAAATTTTTATTCTCTCTCTAGTTCTGCATGGTTTCAATATTTAAATTAAGCTTTTGAACAAATTATTTAAATTATGCAGTGGCTGAATTATACCTTTCAAAAATGTTAAATGCATTAATGTTGTCTTTTATTGAGTATTTTTAAATAATTTTAGTTTCAAATTTTATTTAATTTACTTATTCTTAATCTGTTATATATTTTGGGGATATCTAGCAGAATGTTATTCAGATGAGTGTATTTTACACTACAGTGTGTATCAGAACTTTTTTGTTCTCGTTCACTATTCGCCAAGTTTAGTTGATTACGTTTAAAATTTTGAAAAATCCCCAAAGCGTGCGAGGTTAATAACGTCAAACAGAGAATGAGACCCAATTTTTTAAGAATGTATCAACTGGATGAGTTGTACAGGAGTGAACAAAGGGTTTATCCTGTAAAGCATGTAACTTTGATCAATTTTAAACCTTTCTAACTTCTAATAACCTGAAAGTGTCAATAAGAAACTCTTTTCCTGTTGATCATAACACTCTGGCTCTGAGTCATCAAATAAAATATTTTGATGTTGTCATAACAGCTTTGCAGCTGAATGGTTTCAAACAAGCTATTCAACAAATTTACACCATACTTTGGGGTAACTTTGATCACACATAAAAACCAATATAAAAATAGAGTGAGCAGTATTTCGGGTAACTTTGATAACTTTTTTTATTTTAAAAATACTGTAAGAGTTTAAAAATACATCTTTAAATTTTTGTGAGGATACCTATGTAACTTTCTGTATTTTGAAAGAGGTCAGGGGGTCATAGGAAACCTGAGGTCATTTTCCAGCTGTGTTTTCAAATCTTTTCAAGAAGTCATTTTAAGCAATTTTTGTTTGTGAAACTAACCCAGATTCCTCTGTGGCTACTATCACTTTTTGAGATTTTTTTTTTCTTGGTTTCTTCTTTATTCCATCCTGCTACTAAAAGGGGGATTTTGGGTTAGTTTTACTAAAAAAAATTGCTAACTGTAACTTTTTGAAGAGACCTGTGTCTTCTTGACTACAAGTCAAATAGTACTGCTATTACCACAACAGATCAAAGTTACCATATTATTCCAACCCAGTAAATTCCACCTTGGTTAACTCCACTTTGGTAAATTCCACTCCAGCAAATTTCCTGAGGTAGAATTTGCTGGTCATCATACAAAGCTCTTGAATAACTTGTTTGTAGTTCATTCTAAAGTTTTGTTTAGTCTAACTATTTAAAATGCCTATATTCTAATGCTTTTTTTTATTTAATCTTTTGTTCCCCCCCAAAAAAATGTCTAAATAAAGTGAAGATCCTTTATATACTTTAATTATTCTGCAATGATATCTTCATTAAAAAAATAGTTTCACTTCAGTAACATCTTTTTTAAACTTTAAACTGAAGCATGTCTTAAAAGTAGTTGTGCAGATTTTTTTCAGTTTAATCAGAAGTGTGTATCATTGTGAAAAAGGTTGAAAAGCACTGATTTAAAACTATGAGATGTGTCATTGTTCTTAAAAAAGATACTGAAATGTTTTACCAAAAACTGATTGACAGTGGATTCAAGGCATAAAAAATTGTCATATTGGAATCAAAAGTTAATGATTTTTTAAGCCTAGGATTAGAATCAAAATTGATGTGCTTACTTTGTGAGATCCATGACTTTTTTATTTCGATTCTGGTATGAGATGTATCATCTGTTTTAAATGAAGAGATTGTTAGTTTGATTTCTAATTATTGATATTTCTGTATTTTTAGTAGAATTAATTATACTAATACTAAGCAAACATATTGGGTCTTTTCATAAAGTCACCATAAGCGATTTTTTTTAGTGAAACTAACCCAGAATCCTTCTTTCAGCAGCAGAATGGAATAAAGAAGAAACCAAAAGAAAAAGGATCTCTCAAGAAGCAGTAGTAACTACAGGGGATTTGAGTTAGTTTCATAAACAAAAATCACTTACAGTGACTTCTTGAAGAGAAGTCACTGTAAGTGTTTATGAAACTAACCTGGACCCCCTGTGGTTATTATCACTTTGTGAAAGATCTTTTTCTCTTGTTTTCTTTTTTATTTCACCAAGGGTGTTGAAAGAAGAATTCCGGCTTAGTATTACTAAAAAAAATTGCTTACCGTGATTTCTTGAAAAGATCCACATATTTTGGGTTCCACATACCACAAGCAATTATTTTTGATGAAACCAATACAGAGTCCCCCTTTCAGCTCCAGGATGGAATAAAGAATAAACTGAGAAAAAAAAGAGCTCTCAGGCAGTAATAATAAATATAGGGGATCCAGGTTAGTTTCACGAACAAAAAATTCTTTATGGTGACTTCATGAATGAGACTGCATGTTTTTTTGGTGTCTTTAATGATATGCCTTATTATATTGTGTCCAAAAGTTCTTTTTAAATATTATTAAAGTGGTGGTTTTGATTTATGTGAAGATCTTGGATCTCTTTAAGAAGTCACTGTAAGCTATTTTTTCTCTGTAAAACTAACCTGGAATACTCCTTTCAGCAGCAGGATGGAATAAAAAAAATCAAAAGAAAAAGAATCTCACAAGAAGCAATAGTAACCACAGGGGAATCCAGGTTAGCTTTACAAACAAAAATTGCTTACAGTTACTTCTTGAACTCAAGATTTATAAGTGGGTTTCTTTGCTGTCTTAACCCTTTTTATGTTTTTCAGTTGTTTTTACACATTTGTAAAAATTTTGTATTTCATTCACTGTTTGCTGTTATTAAACTTGCAGGCTTTGAAGATTCCTCCAAAGTTAAAAGTTTATCAACCAAACTTGGCAAATACTAAATAAAAATAAAAATCTTTTATAAAGTTAAAAAGCACTAGTTCAATTATTTGTATTATTTTTTTAGCATTGTATCATATTTTTTTTCTTAAACTTTCTTGTATGAAGTTTGTATTTCTCAGACTTTTGATATTTTGGTGTTTCTTTTACTATTAAAGTTTAAATCTGAGGTTTTCAAAGGAGCCACAAAAAGAACTTTATTTTGGACTTAAATTTACTTTTGGGATAAAATTGACAAAATCAGACTTTTTTTCACTTGATTTTTGGGAGAAAAATTAGAAAATCAGAGATAGTTTCAAAGCAATGACCTTTTTTTGGTAAGCATGATGGGCTTTTCTTTTCGTTCTTTGGTCTTCACTTGAGTTTTGGTACCATATTTTAACCAGGGGTCCACAGGTGTTTGAAAATCTTTGTGAGGGGGCCATGGACCTGAAAACTCTGAAAAGTTGGAGAACCATTGATTGAAATGTATTTTTGGTCATCACAACTGATAATTGCAAGACTTTAGTTATGAATATTTATTATATGTTTGCCTCTTTGTTATAAGAATTTTAATGCCAATGTCCTATGACACTTCTAGTATATTTGCTCACAGAGTTTTTTAGAATTAATAAAATACTGTTAGCCAGTTTTATCATTAGTTTATTGGTGTTTTTACATTGTTTCTATATTGTTGGAATGAACCGTGAAGTTCTGACTGAAGTTATGGCAAAAAGATTATTTCCAAAACACACCATTTCACAAGAATTACAAGACCTTACTGATGATAGGTAAGTGTGATTATTTTTAATACTTGATTAATTTTTTCATAATGCTATATATTCTTGTTTAATTCTAAATTATTTCTAAACTAATGTGAAAATAAGTTATTAAAAAATTGTTTACTTTGATTAAATAGGGTCTCTTTAAGAAGTCACAGTAAGCGATTTTTGTTTGTGAAATTAACCCAGATCCCCCTGCAGTTGCTATCACTTCTTGAGAGATCCTTTTTCTTTTGGTTTCTTCTTTATTCCATTCTGGTGCCAAAAGGGGATTCTGGGTTAATTTCACTAAAAAAAATTACTTACAGTGACTTTTTGAAGGTACCCATTAAATAAATATATGAAATGTTCATGTGTTGGATTTTTATTTTTCATTACACTTCCATTTAATTTAAAAAAATGTTATCTTCAAATTTTATTATTAACCAAGACGTTTCTGATTTTAAATACATTTGTTTTGACCGTAAATAGTTACTGTTTCTTTAAAAGTTTACAAATACTGGTAGTACTTACTTGGAAAGTATTGTCCTTTCCAATGAAATCATAAATTTAACTGAACATTTTTTACACCTCAAGGATATATGAATTTCGAGAATATTTGGTATGTTATTTTTGCATGTTTTTTGTTTGCATTTGTTGTTTGCACTAATTTTTATTTCTTTTTTTTTTTTGATGAAATTGATGTTTTGATTTAGTAGACCTACTTTTTTGTTTTTCATCTGTATATTATTATTACTTTCTTTTTAATCTTGCTTGTTAGGTTTATCCAGCTACTTCAAGGTGCATTTATAATTTGACCATAATTTGTTTCAAAAACCATATCTCAAATAATTTGTTATATATAACCACTGACATATAGCTCTAAAAGTTTTTAATTTATAAAATTAGTTTTAAAAAATAAATTTGGGTCTTTGAATGTCATCATTTTTGGTTTGTGCATGTTTCTCCAAGCATTGTAATTTACATTGTAATATCGTTGTAGTGGACGTGTGTCTATTGAAACAGATTTTTATAAATTTTTTTTTTAATTAAGTAATTTGTATAGTTTTTCACATTCAGTTTTTAAAATTTTTGCTTTTTTGTGCATTCAAGTAAACTTTTGAAAACTATTATTGCACTGAATTTAAATTTTGAATTGATTTTCCAAAAACCTGATATATACTCATTATTTTCATTGTAATTATTTGTAGAAAAAAGTTATTTTTAAGTTTTGTACATATTTACAAACATCATGTGTATTGCATATAAAAGCAAAATTAAATATTAAATGTTATATCTATTTTTTTTATTGCATTACTTAAAAAAATGCTTTGAGAAAGTTTTATGCATTAGTACTCAAACAAAACTTTTTTGAAAACAAGATAAGTGACTTTCTAGTAAAAAAGGTAAATTATTAAATTGTATTTTTATCTTCCTGGTTTACTGGCTTACTTATAGTTGAGATAGTACATTTAGATCAAAGTATTATTATATTTACTTAATTTTTTTATTATATTTTATGAAGAAAATATAATTAAGATTTAAAAGTGCTTTATAAGATTCACATGCAGAAGAAATTTTTATAAAATATTTTTTCTAAAATTGTAGTTGTAAGCACTTTACATGCATATTAAAGAATAAGTTTCTTGATTGCCTATTTAAAAAAAAATTAACAGTTGCTCCACATCAATAATTAATGTCTTCTTAATCAAACAGTGATTTTTTTGATGTAGTGAAACTATTGTTAGTTTTTGCAAGTATATGTTAGTTTGCATGACTTCAAAGTTGCAAAGGTTGAAGTTATGGATGTTATTGGCAACAATGGGGATGAGTGGTTTGAATGCTGTTTTGATGGCAACCATGATCAACCTGGTCTAATCTCCTACTCTTTCTACAGTGTTGTGTCTTTGCAGAAAGCACTTTAAATAATTGTCATTGTTTGGCGTTCCTAACCAGTAGCTCTAAACTATAATCATATAACTATATAAAAACTAAAAAACCAAATCAAAAATTTCAAGGAGTTACCAACATCCTGTATTTTTTAAAGCATTGGAAGGTGATTCCTTGATAGTTACTCTAAGTTTTACACCTTGGATATTGCTCTGCTGTTTAAGAAGTTATATAGATGTTGCAATAATGATAAGAATTTGAAGATTTTTATTAAAATAGAGAAAAAAATTTTTGGCCCAATTTTATATTGCCTTTTATTTTCAAAAATGGTATTGTTTATTTGAATTTTTTATATCAGTGCTTTTTAATTTTTTTGCTATGATACACTTGACTGAACTAAGAAAAAACTGTATACTATATTTCTAAATCATGCCTTAATACTTATAAAAATGTATAATAAAAAGATCTTTTTTGGTCTTCACTTTTTTTTTTTTTTTTTCTTTTAAAATGTTTTGAAGGTTAAAATTATGAACATATAATTGAAGAAAATATTTTTCATGCAACTTTACTTTAATGATACAACTTTTTTTTTATTGTTTATTGTTACAGTATTAGTGGTGTAATAAAGGTAAATTAATTAAAAAAATTTAAATAATAGGCATTCTAGCAGCCAGACTAAACTAGAAAAGTCTTCAAAAATACTGTACATGTAGCCCAAAAGTCCATTGAACTACATTTTATTGAAACCACATAATGATGGATATGGCATCACAGCTTTTTACATTTGTCATCTGATGTTAATAAATCTGATTTAAAATGACAAAGAATTCGAGTAATTTAAAATGACAAAGAAAACAGTTCAAAAAAACGCTCAATCATAAAAACTTGTACAGTTAAATCAACTGTTGTTTGATAAGCTATTGTTTTGATTAACTATTATTGTAATGCCTTATTATATACACACAAAGCTTGCACATCCTTAAAAAATTGTGGCAAACCCTCATGTGTGGAATGCACCTAATCAAAAAGCACTACTTTAGATCACTTTTTTTGGGTGACCATTAGTCTTTATCTAGGATCACGATTTTTCAATTGATGGTGATTTTCAATATCACTATTGCCTTTGATGACAACATTTGTTACTAGCCAGAAACCATTTGTTTTTGTTTTGTGCAATTTTATCTTGGTGAGGTACATAATTACTTTGGTTATTTAGTACAAGTGTATATAGCAATGATAGATAGCTCAAACACACGTTTTTCTTAAGTACAATCAAGTACAATTTTTAAGTTCCTAAAAGTAAGTTACTTTGCCTAAAAAAGTTCTCAAGTTTCACTACCAAGATGATGGAAACACTGATGCTTTCAAAGTACTACAAAATTTCAATTCAATTTTATTTGCAATCAAGGTATTACGTTTTAAAGTTGTTATTAAAAAAGTGATTGCGAAATAGGAAACAGCAGTTAAACGATATGCGTTATTACACGCACAACGTCAATTGTGCGTGGTCGCCGTACCTTTAAAACGAAGTAGCTACTATAAGTTAATTTTTTTTTAAAAAAAAGAAAGAGAAAAAAAAAGAAAATAATTAACTTAAATTTTTTTAAAACAATAAAAAAATAAAAGTGTATATCAAAACGCAAAAGGTAGTAAAGATACTTTATCACAATAAAATATACACATCCGAGCCATATAAAGAGAATGTTGCATAATCATGGTTGGGAGAAACAACAAACTCTGACCAAAAGGATCAGGACCCAAAAGGAGTCAGGCAGGCAAAGAAACCCACCAAAAGAAATCTTGCCGTGGGTCAAAAGGACCATTTCAAATGTATATGGCCGGAAAAAAAACAATAACCAAAATTAAACTACAAAAACATTAAATGAAAATCAACTTCTAGCACAGCATTTGAAAACTTTAAATGCTGTGCTAGAAGTTGATTTTCTTTAAAATAAACTTACAGAAATCATTGTTTCAATAATATGTGAATTGTGGTGAGCAAGTTACTTTGCAAAAATAGCTAGATATAAGTTACAGTAACTATCCTAACCATTTATTTTTTATTTATTTTATTTCTATATTTATCCTCCTGACTCGCAGGAAAGCGACGGAGGCGCTAATACATAAGGTAGGCAATTACCCCGACCTGCTTCCGGAGATGCCAAGATATTGCTGTCCGCTTGTAATTTAATAGAGATATTACTGTAATTTAGAACTGCTTGCCAGGACCACCAAGCAGGGGAATGTGCCGCAAAGTGTCTTTCCCAAGGACACAACAGAATGGCGCGAGTGGGTTTTGAACCAAGACTGTGTTGGTCACGAGCCCGGCGCTTTAACCACTCGACCACGCTGCCGACAACCATGAACTACCTGACAAAAAGGCAAAGATATAGCCAAAAAAAAAAGAAAGATTTTTTTTCTCTTCACTGTTGTGTCATCTTCCTGATAACTAGATTTGCAGCTTTGAATTCACTTGAAGGCAAAAAAAGTTTATCACTTTAATCCAACCAGCATTGGTTGTATTGACAAAAAATATCTTTCAGTTTTAAAAGTAACTGTACTAATAATTTTTGACAGGGTCACAATTGTTTCAGTTTTTGCAAAAGTAACGAAGTTAAAATTTCTTTTTATTTTATCTCTATATTTATTCTTCTGACTTGCAGGAAAGTGATGGAGCTACCTTTTCTAAGTCTACAAACACACAACATAGTTCTTTTTGTCTTTCTCTATATTTTTCTATCTATAAATTTGGAGCAAACGTTGCATCGCCAGTGGTTTTTCCTTGCATAAAACCATACTGTTGTTCGCAGATCTGCACTCCCTGCCACATGCTCGCTTCCACAATTCTACTTGCTAAAGAACGTTTTGCCTTGTTTAACTAACAATTTATTTATAGATCCATTTTTTTGTCTATTTCTTTTCCCTTTTTAGAATTTTCCTGATTAATCAATGTTGGTATTCGCAAACTCTGCTCTACTCGTTCACAGCAAATACCGTAATTAGTGCTTTTCCACCAAATTATTTTAACTTTATGTTTATTGCTTTAATTACATTGTACAAGCAACTCTTGTTTGAATTAAGCTCTAAAATTGTTGGTTAAATTTTTTTGTTATTACAGTGGTATCGGATATTTCATACAAAGCATGTTTTAAAAACATTTGCGATTCAATGCGCAAACAACGTATTAACGCGCTTTTAATTATCTATTTTTTTCTAGATACCGCGATTTGAGGAGACCGCGGATCGTGATGTTCTATAAGAATGGAGACCGGTATGATTGTGATGGTTTCTGAGATGTGTAGTTGATGACTGTTAAATCAACACATATTTACGTATTTATATTTTGAAATTGAATACAGCTAATATGTTTTCGTAATTGTTATAATTGGTATTTAAAGTCTGTACAACTCCAACCTTCTCTGTTTGTTTCGATTGAAACAGCAAGCGTTGCATGCGCTTTTCCACAAGAAAGGTTTTGTCAATTTTCGTTTGTACAATCTAAAACAATATTCTCCATTTTAGATATTTTAAAGGAAAAACTCTCCACATCACACCCCACCGCTATCTGCATTATGACGAACTACTTTCGGATCTATCGAAGTCGATGTCGCTGCCCTACGGAGTCAGGCGCATTTACACCCCAATAGGTGAGCGGAAGTTAATTGGGAGGCTCTGAAAGTTTATTGCTCATCTTTGTGTTAATTTGCTGTTGTGATTTGATGGTATTGTTAGGGAAGTGCAAATATTCGGTTGAAGATTATTGTGATTGGAATGAAGTTATGTTTGTTGACAAGCTCTGCTTACGATCTTCAGGAGGAACAATGATTCAGGATATAGAAGATCTCAAGGATGGGGAATCCTACGTCTGCGCTTCTTTTGAGAAGTTCCAGAGAATCAAGTACGGGCAGTATTCCAAACAAAACCATTTAAGTGAGTGTCTCATGTCTCTCAACCATGGTTTATTGTTCTTAAAACAACTTGTTATTGAAATAAAGAAAGCTCAATTTTGCGATGTTAACATGTTATTTTAAGCGAGTGCTATCGATGAATTGGTGGGTGGGGGGCGGTTATACTCAGCATAATTGTATTGAAAGTGCCCCGCCCACCTGCACATGACCGATAAACCGCGTGAGAATTCGACATTGCGCTTGTGTGTGTTTTTCTTTTGTCTAATTCTTCATTTGCCAAATGAAGCTGCGATTGTTGCAAAGATTATCAGGTCGTTAATTCGGATCGCGTGATGGTGCCATGGCAACAGCGATACTTCGATGCCTTGAGCGTTTGTCGATTTGTATCAAGCGATTCGATTAATTGAAAAGTACTTGATCGTGATTCACATGCTGCGAGAACGATGACGAGGCGCAGCGCCTTGGATCGATTGATCGCTGTATGTCGAGTGGACACGAGGGCTACTTCTGTTATGTCACAATAGGAACGAGTAGTCATGGCAATCGCGTAAAGCGCCAGTCGCCCGAGCGATTTGTAGTAACAATCTACCGCGGATTTCGCCGACGATTGTTGTTTGAGCGGATCCTGGT
Organism: Diplosoma virens; assembly: GCA_963680785.1. NCBI lineage: Eukaryota > Metazoa > Chordata > Ascidiacea > Aplousobranchia > Didemnidae > Diplosoma > Diplosoma virens. The sequence continues at coordinate 1,743,963 of OY796897.1, read as the reverse complement.
AAAGAGCCGGAGCCTTCGCGAGCCTCAACAATTGTTCGTAAAAGTTTATTGTTGTTCATAAAACAAGTCCCGCTTTCGCTTTTAACTCATGTTATGCTTGTGACAACAATTCCTCCCACCAATCTTTGATGTCTGTCAAAACAAGTCCCGAACGAACCATCGAGTCGCTCGCTCCCGGATATTTGATGTTTTCACTCATTGCGCCCCTATTGTCCCCTCACCAGCATTATAATGCGCCATCTTTTTCCCGTAAATTATTTTCTCGCTAGGTAGCGCTAAATAGTTGGCAAAACCAAAAAAGTTGACTCGAAATCACTTGAGTAAAGTGGATTTGGTCAGGTTGGCAGTTAACGTGGATCTAACTCTTGACAAACTCGTTCTGTTGCGAGCATAAAGACTCGTTTCCACTGTGAGCGTGGAATGGAGTATTCTTTGTTTTATTGATGTTTTTGTTTCCCTTAGCGCTTAAGCGCGAAATAAAGCAAAAAAATCCGTAAAAGAAACACAGAATGCTTCATTCCACGCTTACAGTGGAAGCGTTTCTTAAGTCATAAGTGCAACGCTTCGTTGTGGCAAATAAATGTTTTACTGTTTAAAGCGCTTTACGACTATTTTCTCCGTTTAGCGGCCATGCCAAGCTTATCACGGATATTAAATCCCAAACGAGTTTTACCTGACACTAAACATGTCGTCGTAATTGTCATCAGTTTTCCTTAGTTTATCACTTTATCCCATTCTACAAGGTAAAAAGATAAATAGATAATACAGTACATGACAATTTTAATCTGTTGAACATGTGCTTAATTAGTTGCTGTATAAAGCCTCGAACACGTGTAGTGTTTCATTCTGGCCTCGCCACCATGCTGCCAATGACTGATATTTATCCTTCTGCCGTGAGGTTGAAAAAAACTTAGGGTCTACCAGTATATAATTTTTAAATCGGTACTTTGATTTTTGTTTTTAATTGCTTTTTATCAGTATGCTTTTCAAGTAGGCCTATATAATATTTTTAATCAATATTCACATAGCTTGCAAATTGAATAATAGAAATATCATGCATTTCTACAAAGTGGTTTCGTAGCTCGAAGGCTTACATTCTTTTTGCAATCACCCTGCCATTATTTACTTAAAAATGTATTAAAATGTTTCTTTACCATTTATTTGTGACAAAATGTAATGAAATTGAAACCGGATGAAGAGAAAGATAAAAACAAGGTAGTGAGATTATATCAAAATTCTATTTTTGATAACAATGAACTGGGTAGAGATGACCAAATTGGATTGCCCCACGTCCCCCTGCTGGTGTTTTTATGCTTGAGGGCCTCTACCACTCCGTGTCTTGTATAAGTGAATTTTATTTGATTTCGAAAAAATCCGATTCACGTTCACGTTCATTCGAGTGTTTCCTGCACTCCTCATTGCTACGTCAGGCTAGAATGATCGTAAATAGTCGACATGCTTAATCCTGACATGCTGCTGCGTTCTCTGAAAGTTCAGGTCACGTGACGTTCGGTTCTCCCTCCCACTGGTCAAGCTTCAGGTCTTGCATAGAACTTGCGAGGTTCAAACGTCAGTAGGTCGACAAGTTTTGAGAAAAGGCTACCAACTATAACTAATCATCGTCGCTAATTTGTTTTGCTTTTCGACGTCTTAGATTGCGTCATCGCTACAGGAAAAATTTTTTTTATTTTGAATGATTAAGGCAAGAACCAATATCTGCTTAAATTTATTTTGTGCAATGCAGTAGTGTCAAGATTGTGCAAATAATTAAAACTAACCTATAGTATGTTTTTACGGAAGGACCAGTGGCTAGGGTCTTTTCAAGGGGTCTACCTGTTCCACTACCTGCACCCCTTTACAAATGGCCCCCTTCTTAACTTTCGCTCGGTAGGCTGTAACGAGGTGGAAGCCGCGTCGATTTTCATGTTGAATAAAACTTAGCTTCAAACGTTTAGGGTTGCCTTGCGTGACTAACGTTTCTGGCAAGAACGAATGAAACTTATTACAATTTTTTTTTTATTCGTAATTTGCCTGCATAATAAAACATGCCCTGCGGAAATTAATAAAATGATTATAAGTTAGATAAAAATAAAACAACTTTTTGGTTTTTACTTGATTATCTAAGGCTTGCCCGTCAAATCCCAGATACGAGCCAAATGTACTCTTGACAACGGTTCACTGCAATTTTATCGCAAGGTAATTTTATCGTCGCTTTTTTTATCGCACAGTAATTATATCACTGTACATTACATCGTCACTAATTTGTTCTAACCCTAACCCTAATTGTGCTAAAAAACAAAAAACATTTAATACACACCCATAATATAAAATAATCTACGATGAAATTAGCTTGCGATGAAATTACAGGATACCCTTGGCAACAAAGACATTGTTTGAAACATCTGCAAATAAACGTCGTTGTCCAGCAGCTTGTATTTTGGCCGCATCCCTGTCTTTCGTTAATCATTTACGATTAATATCAATTTCACCACGATTCAGTCACAACAATCGATGAAAAGCAGTTTCGCTTTATCAATCTAAGTGATATGAAGATGCTTACTATTCCATCGAGATAATAAGCGGCTTCGTTATTGAATCGTAGCTTCAAACCTGCAATTTGTGGTGCGACCTTTGTGTGGCTCATTTGAAATAGCTGCTCTAATTTTAGTTGAGTAAAAGTGATGAGAGTTAGTTTGACATTTCTTGGAATCAGACGAATAGAATTTATCGAACACTAAAGTGTGACTTGATGTTGATACAGTTTTTTTAATGGGCATCCAATCTTATCAATCACGATCGTTAATGATCGTGTATGAAGTTGTAACAGATTTTAGACAGAAATGAAGCCCTGTGAAAATAGATTTACTAAGAAAAAAACTGTTTCTATTGGTAACATAGCTAATCAGCCCAAAGGGGAACTTTTTCGACATCGTATTTTCTATTCAATTTAAGCAAAATATGACGTATCGTGGGTTACGCCCCCCCATTCCTTGTTTCTTTAATGCAATAACTCTTGGACTTGGTAGAAAGATTTGAGATACTCGATCTACCCAATAGATATCTGCTGTTCTTTCAAGAAAGACACTTCATAACAAATTCCGCAATAGGATCCTACTTGCTGTTATTACGATTCCCCTAAAACTGAAAGCAGCCATTAGGTCAATATCTCTAGACCAGGGTTGGGCAAACTTTTTATGTTGCGGTCCAATTTTCTAAATTTTGACCGACAGGCAAGAATGGCACAAACCACGCATTTAATTTTAATTAATTGTTTAAATTCCAGTTAAAAGCAATGCTATCAAATGACGTAATAATTAAGTTAAATTATTTGGCAGGCTGGGTTAATAAGTGAAAGGGGCCGTAAATGGCCCGCAGGTTGCGGTTTGAGAGACCTGCTCTGTACGATAAAGAAGCGGATTAGCCTCGCTTGCCGCAGGGATCCCTGATCCTTTGTCTATTTGAATAATTTATCTGTTTAATTTGCAGCACGATAGCTAAGCCTAACGTTTGATTTTTCTTAGAATGAAAAATCATCAAGATTTTCTTTCAGACGCGAAATCTTGAGAGATTTCAACTCTCAAAAGTGATTAATCCCCCGTTTAAATTCATTGCTTCATATTAAGTCACTGTGCTGTCAACAGACGATGCTTGGTTGTTTAAGATGTAATTAGACTCGGTGTCTGTAATCCCAACTTTGCTTGACCTGATGACCGCATGGATCCTGTCGAGGCTCTCTTTCCATCCATCGATGACCTCCCTAAGGCGGTTCACCTTGGCACAATCAAACGAAAAGTTATACGAACAAAACGCTTGTTAAAAGCAGCAAGTGCAAAGGAAACCAATAGCGAAGTGGAAGGTAAGAAAGCTTTCATCTTTTTATAGCGCCCTCCATTATTACGTGGAGCGGCGGAGAAAAGACGTTTAATGTTTTGGTAAACTCCGCATCGGATCCTGCGGAGCAGCTCCAGTTGGTGGATTCCTGGATGTTGGAATTAAATCTTTAATGGTTTGTTGTGTCATAGCTTTCGAACAGATACATGCAATGAAATGTTGAGTGTTAAGCATGTGGAGGAATTTTGTCAAAATCCTCTTTGCTCGAATAATAAATAAATCTAAAAGAAGATTCCTATACTTTTGCTTTGTTTGCAAAAAAAATTAATTTTAAAAAAATTCCACCAATTTTAAGTGGGACTCCTTAAACTTTATATGTCTTTCTTCATTTCTGCTACCATCTGAGATGCATAAGCTGATTCAGGCCGCTTTTAAAAAGCTAATTTGTACAAAAGTTGAAACACGTTTCTTTATTATTCTTCTGATGTTAGGAAGCGGTGGTGGTGGTTCTATTCCTATCAATCATCTAGACTTGCTTGTCCAAGCTTCATACTCGCAGTGAATTCAGACTTTTCCCGTACAATTTTCTGCTTGTGTATTTTATCCAAAGATGCAATAGCGTAATTTAAGTCGGGGAGTTTAATTTTAATACAATTTATGATGCGGTAGTTTACTTAGATTCTAAACTCATTGAGAAAAGGATTCAAAATATAAAATGTGAATTTAGCCAAACAAGTAAAGTGGCAGATATGCAATGGGCTTATTGCTATGTCCAAGCTTAGCAAAATTAGGAAAAATAGATTATCATCATGAAGGTAGGCTATCCGTATATCTCCATCGTATAAGACGCACGTCATTTTGGGCCCGATATATCAAAATAACATATAATCATGTATAAGACGCGGGCATAACTTGTGTTTTTAAATTGACTTTCTATAGTCACATATTTTTACAGTCTATAGTCACAACATTAAAGACACATAGGATTTTATGAAAATTTATTGTAAATTTAACTACGTCTCATAGAAATTACCGTAATTGTTTTTAGTATACATTACAACGTGTTACAATCACAATCACGGTACACACATGTAAAGCTTTAAAACTTGAAATCAATAAAAGGCATTTAAACTTTTTAAACCAGTGTCTATTTAGCAATGTCGCGTATATGAGTCGGAGTCAATATTAGAATGGAATTTTGTAAATCAAAATTGCGTCTTATACACAGAGATATACGGTAAGTTTAAGCTGTCCAATATTGCTTAAGTTTTTCTGCAATTATCAATTGCAACTTTACATTAAACTATCTCACTAATTGTCCGAGACCGCTTCAAAAATTGTATGAAATCTAACAATTTGTAAATTTCAGCAATGTACTTATTTTGCTGCCACTTGGTTTCGCTTAACATTAATTGCCTATACCAGTCGGGGAAAGCGAACGCTCTCAGTTTCTGGTTGCGTGCTAGAGGTCATTGTCACTGCACTTTGCTTTTATTTGTATAACTAGAGCTTCTAGTATCAAACATGTTGTTGTCATCGCTGCAAAATTCGCTTGACAAAGCGCAATTATTCGATTTTTTATTGTGTCCGTCTAACTGGGTCGATCAAGCGCTAAAAGGATTCTTTTGTAATTCATGCTGATCTGAATGACGTCAAGTTTTGACTAAATCAACTTTAAGCTGCTTAAAACGCGATTTAGATCTTTTTATTCGTCGAGCGCTTTCACTAAGCGATATTTCTTTAACAACGTAACAATGTCGAGAGGCTACCGACAATGGGATCGAGATTATTGTTTTGTTTGTTCTTCATCGTTCATTTGTACGTCGCGGTTCAGCCAGGAGCATTTAGTTTACGCGTTGCTTAAAATTAGTGGCAGAAGTGAGATTCGAACCTAGAACAGTGTTTGTCTGCCATGAAATGCCGATCTATTTAGAGTCTTTAGATTGCGAAGATGACACCCCCTGGCTACGTCGTCAGTACATATGGGGGAGGAACAGTAAGTGATGCTCGAAATTGTAGCGATTTATAGTTTAAAATCTTTGTTCATGTTCTTCTGGTAAAGTTTTTATATCTTCTGGTAAAATTAAAATAAAATTTAAAATAAAAGTTATGATCTTCTAGTAAAATTTTAAATTTAACCAAAAAATTATAAACAAAAATTTTAATAATATTTCTTGTATCAAGAGCAGCAAAATTTATAGTTATGTTGATGCATCGTTAAATGCAGAGTTAAATGTTAAATGCAGATTTATGCATTCGTTAAATGCATCGTTAAATGCAGATTGATGCAGAGTTTAACGGCACAACTGGTTGTGTCTCTCATCGCTTGGTTTAGAGCTTTTAATCATTGAGGAGGGTGTTTAAAGTTTCGCTTGCGATTGCGTCGAGAACACAGATCAGCGAAATGACTTCAAAAAAAATCCATACCCTTGAACGGGATTGGCCATGTTTACTTTTCTGATTTCGGTTCTAATTACCTGCGACACTTAACAAGCAACTGTATTTCTACCGTTGAGCACTTTCACTTCTCATATGTGGTATGAGCAGATAGATAGTGAAGCAAGTTACTCAGAAATTTGATCTTAAATTGAGGTGTAGATCAAGGTTGTTGTCAGGTCAGCAAAACCAGTACTTTCGTCATGCCGAATGTTCCCTTAATATTGAGGCCAGATAATTGCATCGATTCGAGGCCGAAATGGAACCAGCACGTTCCAGCAATGAGGCCCCCGTTTTTTGTTTTGCAAGGCGTGGAAAAGCATCGTCGTTGCTGTGCGTGCGTAGTGATACGTCATAAACGATTGTCAGTCGCAGACATTGTTGGCAAGTCAAATAAATCTAAAAGAGGTTTCAAAATGCGCATGGATTCAGATTTGCCATCAAAGCATTCGCATCACGCGTACAAAGGCAATTGTGATGTAATGAGCAGATTCTTGCCAACTCTGGACGCCCGCGCCGTACCACCAGCCACGTCATCCTCCCTCTCATCTATTGAAGAGACATTTCGTCAAATAACTTCGGCAAGTAATTCTTCCTACCAAGCTTCGAACCGTGAGGCTTTCAATCAATGGACGAGAGAAAACTTTCGCCAGAGGCTTGGAGAAACGACGAGGGAGAGTACCGTGAACCGGGATCCTTCCGGTCACATGTTTCCCTTCCGAGGAACTTGCTCTTTCCTTGTAGATGATATGCTGCAGTCGCCTGGCAACATCAGAGATTCGGGTTTCATCCAACATTTGCGAAATAGTAATCCTCCTTGCTTTCCTTCCGATCTTTATTCCTCTTCCTTTAACCCCTCGTTCATTCTACATCCGCATTGGCACTTCCGAGATTGGATCAGACCACAAGTAAAAAGATTTAATGTTGAACCAACAAATAGTGTTAACTACGGGGGTTTCCCGCCTCGGCATCTTCCCGATCATTTAAATGATCATCCAGTCGCAAGCACCTGGGCCCCCGTGGTATGTTCGCACGCGGTTCGGACCCGGCTTCCTGCGCACCCAGGTAAGTGCGCATGCGTTGTGACGCTAAGAGAACGCTTAGTTTTTTTATTAATCCAGTGAAGTTTTAAGGTGACGAGAAAAAGTGTCCCGTGGTTTAACTTTTCTGCAGCCAAGCTTTAAAAATTTTATGCTGAGGGATTTTGGTTTGATTAATTTTGTCACGCGATAACATAATTTACCGTATTTATTCGAGTATAACGCGCAACATTTGGTATCAAAAACGCGAAGGAAAAGCTCCGTGCGCGTTATACTCGAATACATACGGTAATTTGATTTCCGTGGAAGCTGACTCGATATGTTACCCCAGTACAAGGTTGTTTGGATTCTGTTGTTATTTTCAGATGTACTGCTTCTCCCAGAAATTCGTGTGAATCGTGCTGTTTTGTAGCCGATTTGTTCTACTGCAAACGTTTGTAAATGTGTTTCTTAGGTTCATGTTTGTTTACATAAAAAAGTTATTGTGAGAGTTGTCGCCAAAAATATATGGTTTTTGTTACCGGCTTATTTTGCTGCCATTTCATTGTTTCATTTTGGTTCAAATGGATTCAAGTTCATTTTGGTTTATTCAATTTTTAGGATTAAATTGTAGTTAAGCCGACCATGCGGGTACCCGCAATGTTTCCATAGAACTCGATCTTGACTCTTGGGGTTTGCTTGTTTGTTATAGCTGTAGAGAAGAGTGGAAGATGAGTGTCGCAGTATTTATGACGTAGCTCGAACAGTCACGTGACCGAACCTTCGACGCACCATGAGTAGCTCGCGGATGTCGCGCTTGTTTGCTGAACCACTTGTGACTCTACACTTCATTCATCGATCGCTTTCAATGACGCCTGCAACTGCGCATGCGCTGTGCCAATACCAAACACTCTCAATTGAATGTTTCGCTCAGTTGCTACAGCGATAAGCGCAGAAGAGGTTGTTTGCTGTTGAAAGTTAAGCCCTAAGATCTAAGAAAGGCAGGAGACGCTTCGACCAGCTGGGTTAATGGAAGTTAGTCTTGTTCAGGGCACCGGTCCACTTCTCCATAGAAAAATTTTGCTTAATGGACATTCTAAAAAAAACAGCGTTGTTGCAGGTGTGGCTACTGTATGCGCTGAGGATGATGCTCGACTGTCCAAAGGGAGATTGTCTGATAAAAGGATTTTCTCTCTCGCGCCCCGCACTCCTCACGTAGTTAGAAGACCTCGAAGATTTCTTTTCAGTTCTTCAAATGAGTTTCCTGAATCTGAGCTTTCCGCAAAAGTTAAGACTTGTCTCGATGAACCGCAACGCAGTGAAGGGTCGTCCGACTCTTCCTTTGATTTGCAAGCACCGGAAAAATTGGTAAAGATTAGAACTGAAAAACCTTTGCAAGTGAGGAAAACTCAACTGCGCCATCAAAGATCGAGTGGACAGATCCGTGTAAAGTCCTCCAATGTCCTCCCACCGAGTCCATATAAACAAGCCCTCGTGTGTCCGCATTCCTTCAAGAGAAAAACTTTCCGCGCTCTTTTGGAGCGTGACAAGTCATCGTCCTCGAATTTTTCAACTATTTCAACCAACAAAAAAAAGAAAAGTATTTTTAGCAAAGAGAACAGACTCCAAGGTTCTAGTTCCCACCGGCCCCGAAAGTTTAGCGAAAATTTTCCCCCTACCGCGAGCTTGGTTTCTTGCTTTGAGGCACGGCATTCGCGCGGTCTTTGCAAATTAAGTTCCTTCATTGTCGTGGATGACCCCCGTCTTGAAAAAAGCAACTTGCGCTGCTCACTGATAATGAACATGCTCGCGTCATTTGTGCAGCAAGGACGAGATCTAAGGAGTGAACATTTTGACGTCTATGATCCGCCAGAGTACGATCAACTGAAGGGAGGCGATTTGGAAAGTTTAGAGTTCGAAAATGAATCTTCTCGCCCACATAGTGATGAAATAAAAATGCTTTATCGAGATCAGGTTTCGTCAGATGAACTTACCGATAACATCGGTAAGATTGCATCCTTAGGTGACGGCTTAAAACCAGTTCATTTCAGTTTTTTGATTTGATTTTTTCATATTGTTTTAATGTTCCATGTTTAATACGTCATACGGCCAAGTAATAACAGAATTATTCCATTTATTTAAATAGAATTAAATACAAAATAAAACGAATAATTACCACAAGCAATTACACGTTTGAAATCATATGTTTTATTGTTATAATAAATATAATAAAAAAGATTAGTATGGATAAAGGTTAAGTTTGGACCTGGATTAGTTTTCGAGAGTTTTGAATCATTTTTATGGATAACTAACTGGTAATCACCAGAGATTATCTCTGTATGTTATATTCAATAGCAAGGTCATATGGCTGTATAAGTAAGGGGTAATAGCGCGCCATCATGCGGTATAGTAAAAGGTGATATCTGAAGTGCGAAGAAAAGGAATAGGGGAAATTGAATTCACTGTTTGATCAAAACTGCAACTAATTTATTACAACTAAAGTTACATTTTGTTTGAATTTTATAGCCATATGACTGTGGAGTTATCCTAGACGTTAATTGGTGTTGTAGCTATTATGGAAAGTTTTTTAGAAAGAGAGCTTTACACGTGACCTAGTACCGAATTCTCGAGTGAGCTTTGTTGCCAAACTTACATTGTCATTCTTCCAGGGCACCGGATTCCTAACTTTACAAACGAAGGTTACTATGACAATGTCAACAACTACCTCACTTCAAACGCTCCAAGAAACCATTTGCGCTCAACGTTCCCACCTAGTGGGCGACAAATGGGAAGCAAATTCTCGGTAAGAAAAAATCTTGCGTCCCTACTTGTTTCATCATCTCATGTCAACTGCGTAAATCGATTGAAATTTATTTATTATTGCATTTTGTAATGTACAGTAATAATACAGTATAAGTTGTTTTGATTGTCATGCGTTAAAACCGCGTTTCTGTGCTGATTCCCCATTATTATCAAGCGATTGCTTTCCTTGAAGTAAGCATTTGCTTCCTGCTGCTTCCATTAACTTGTGAAGTCATAGTTTGATCAAGTTAATTATTGTTCTTTCAGCAATCTCTGCGCGCATCGAAGAAAGTGAAAGTACGAGTTGGTAGTTGATTAATTTAATGTCGATACTTGGTAGCAACGCCTGCTTCACTCACCAAACACTTGTCTGCTTGCGAGCGAATTATCGTTGTTGTTATTTAACAATGATTATCGCGCATCCCCTGGTGGTTCGCGCATGCTTGACTCGCTGTTGTGTGAACATACTGTTATTTGGTTTCAATAGCAGTCCATGCCCAGTGTTAATTGATTATCTCGTGTGAAGATGCTGCAGACGAACTCCGGTCGCGTTCGATACTTGTGTCGAGTATCCGCAGCTATCTGCGTCCTGCTCCGACTCCTTAGCTTCTCGCCTTGCTGGTTTATGCTGACTCATGTTGCAAGCTTATTCATGAAACGGCTTTTCATGATATTGCCCTGCATGCAGTTAGCGATGCAGGAGATGTGATGGTGGTTGTGGGCTTTCCCGACCCCTTTCTAGGGATGAGCACGGCGATCAACTCCGCAGAGACTTAATAATCAAAATTTTTCCCAGAGGACGAGCCATAGGTGAGGGAGCTGGCCAAAGATGGCCAGATGTGAATAATTAAGGGCAGCTAGCACGAGATGGAAGATGTCCTGTGATTCAAAACCATAGTTGCTGCACGAAGAAGTGTCGGCTTGACCAATCCTGTGGAGTTATGTACATTGGCAGGAAGAGTGCTGTGCCCGTTACAGCGTAAATGAGAGAGGTCACAGCAAGCGGAGCGAGAGAGAGTAAGCTTTTTAAAGGATGCGGTCGGGATTTGTTGTTGAAAGAAACCAAATTGGATACCACAATCTTAAGGAATAGGCGTTGGTAGGAAATAAGAGCTGAAAAGAAGAGTGTTAAGGTAGAAGGGTCATGAGTGACACTAACGTTATAAAAAGAGTATTCTTTGAGTCGTTACCTTGGAGCTGGATAAAGTATTAGGTACGATAAAAAAGCAGAGAGAGGTATCACGACATTGGGAATCGGAAAATAAGGTGACAGTATCATAAGACAATCATAAAAGAATCATAAGATGGGCAATGAGAGATACACCATTCAAGAGCATAAAAAATGGCACGATTCTCGCAGCTACAGCTGGAGCCCCAGCGTCCAACCGAAAAAGAGAGAGGAGGCGGCGGTGAGGCATTTAGTACAATAAATATAAATCTTTCCTTCCCCAATTTACTAGGAACCAAGCCATCAGTTTAAACAATGATGTTGCTGGTTGGGGAGGGTAGATAGTGGAACAGAGCGGCTTTATTGTGGAAGTGAAAGGGATCGTTACGAAATCATGGCGAAGAAAGGTGGTATGAGATAAAGTAATGAATGAAAACCAGGGAGGTTTATGAAAGCATCGGATTCGCAAGGTAATTCAAAGATAGTAGAGATTCGCAAGGTAATTCAAGATGACGTTATGAAATCTGGACAGGACCTCAATGATCTTTTCTTGAGACTGGTACGAGGATTATGATAAAAAAGAGAGGCTAGGGGAAAGGATGAAAATAATCTTAAAGCACGTTTAAAACAACAAAAAAATACATGGCTGAAGGCGAGAGGAGAAATGCTTCTAGGCGTAAGAGAGGAATCGGGGGTTGATGACAGACAATTTGTGATGACTCTACAGGAGGATCTGTGCATTCTCTCCAACGAGGTAATATGGGTGGGGGACGAGAAAAAAAACTATATGGTTTGGGAAAGCATTGGTAAGAATGGGGCGAATAAAGGCTTTATATAGCAGGAGATGTTGCCTTTATGATCGTTATCTTGATGATGGACGTGATGCGCTCTCTTGCCTTCCCGGATTATCAAACTTTTAGAAAGACTGTTTTGAATTATTTAAATGAAACTTTTAATCGAGATTTTCTATTGTATAATTTTTTAATAGGTCAGTTCTTGTACATGCGATCATACAACCCACTGATGCAACATTTCTTTGTCGATCCATCCTTTTTTAGTTTATGCGAAACTTGATGCTTTCGATAGAAACAATCAAATTGGATTTTTTAATGTTATTGGTTCATCTTACATTTACATAGCAGCGACCTATGACATACGGCTCTGCCAAGAAGGGTCCTTATGCTCACACAACCCACCCCGATAACTCTCCACTCAAACCGAAAGTGGTCACTGTTGTCCGTTCTGGATCGTCTCGGCCTCGCAAAAAAATCACTATCCTCCTGAACAAACGAGCAGTAGGTGGCGCTGTTTTTTCTCCAGTGCTTTCGTTTCATTCTGTTTTATCACTCACAGGTCCAAACCTACGAACAACTGGTCGCTGATATCTCTGAAGCACTGGGACAGCCCAAATGGAAGAACGACCATATAAGGAGGTGAGTGTTGTCTGCTACGTCTTGTGATCCTTGACCGATTGGACGACATACGCAGGTTGTACACGCTGAAGGGACGCGAGGTCCGCTCTGTGTCCGACTTCTTCCGTGAAGATGACGTCTTCATAGCAGTTGGAAAAGAACAATTAACCACAGTCGATGTTCAGGTGCTGGATCGCTTCTTGTTTATCATGTTGTGATTGGTACCGCCCAGCTTAATTAAGCCGAAGTTGCTGCCAGTTTCATTCCGGCAATATTATCGCATGTAATAAGTATTTTGTTATCGCCACAGGGTGTTCTTCAGGAACTTTATCCCGATTCCCCATACACAGAAAACCTCATCAGAGTAAACCTGCAAAAGTCCCACAAGCAAGCCCTTGGGCATCTTAGGAATCCCGGGTCCGAACCAACCAAGGCACCCAAGTCTGACTCTGGGTTGGGAGATGATTCCACGATAGGGGAAAGGTGGGTAGTTGCCGGTTTCGTAGATCAAGCATGTCAAACTCGTAAACGTGTGCGGCCGCAAATTTTAGCCGGGCCGCAATCGAGAGAAGATGATGGCCTTTTGTCTTCCCTTAATATAAAATTTTAACCCTCTTCTTCCTAGGTTTTAGAATTTGCGTCTCAAGTTTTACCTTTTCTTAAATTTTACTTTAAAATCAAATTGAAAACCAAAAATGTCTTATTTGGTGGCAAATTTTAACCCCGCAAGAGGCTGCGTAAACCTTTTTAAATTTTGTGTTTAAATAAAAAAGGAAATCAAAAAAATTAACATTTTATAAGTTCCTGCAAAAAATCCTACTTCTACATGTAAATTGCTTAATATTTCCATTTCGAATTGAAGAAACTCTTTAAAATACTTTGCCGCAAGTTTGACGTGCCTGGTCTAGGTTGTGATGATTGCTTATTGTTGGTGGGTGATGACGTCACATGGTGGTGGGTCATGGTAGCTTTGAAATGAAACACTCTATGTGTGCATTCAGGCGTTACAACGATCAGCCACATTATCCATCTCGCACGGAAAAAGCGAGGAATCTGCACCGGTTTAAGGAGGAGGAGAGGATGAAAGCGCAGAAATGGGAGAGAGAACGCATGGAGCGGGAGAAAGCGGAGCTTGATGGCGACCTGAGGTGGAATGATGTTCATGAAACCTAATTATGTAGCAGTGACGTCACTTCTCATGGCGCGGCTGATTGTTGTTTCTCTTAATCTGCGTCATCTATTTCAGACGTCGTCATGGCGATCGCGCCTTCAATAAAGCTAACGAATTTGAATCGCCTGTTCGCGACGCCCAAAGAAGAAAAAAAGAGCGCCTCCAGTGGGAGGCGGACGAGAAGCAAAGAAAAAAAAATCTTGAAGAAGATGAGAGAAGAGCGATGGAGGAAATCCATAGAAAGGAGGAAGAAAAAAGAAGAGAAAGAGATCGACTGAGGTGAGCTGCATTGCACCAGAGCGAGCTCCACCATCCACGTGCGGTTGCGCGACTGCTCATTTGACAAATAAACATTTGTGTGATCAATTTTTAGAAAGAGAAAGTTAGAAAAAGCCAACAGGTGAGCTCTGCACGACATGGCGCAGGCATTGGTCTTGTTTATTTGTTATTCAGCATGAACAATCACTTCAGTTTTGCATGTTCGTCTCGTGCTCCTACTTTCATTTCCCGTTTGCCGCCGTAGAAGCAAGCGGCCTCCCGGTTTATAATTTTTTGGCTTGTATTCCCTGGCTATCTCAATGTTGTTGCCATCACCAGCAGTTGTCTGATTTTGTACAGTTTTCTTTTTCATAATCAACTGAAATGTCATCAGCCCGTACTCAATCTGCTCTTTCCATGATGGTCAACTAAAGCTATATTTTCTCAAACTTCTGAAATTTGATATTTTGGCTGCATTTTACTGATTGGCATTACAAGGAAAAGCAATTAGTTTCACATGTTTGGTTTACGCACCTAGCCCCCATATAAGTGAGCACTTGGTGGCGCGTGGGTTGTGCAGCCCATTCTATGTTCGATTTAATTTTTGGCCATAATTTTGCATTTCTTTTTCACGCGTCTCTTTTGTTTGCTCGTGTCTTGCCTGATTGTTGATATTTCTGTTGTGGTCATTGCTTGTATGGTTGGTTGCTTGTAGTGACTGTAACTGCCTGTATGACATCATTTCCTTCATATACTTCCCCCTCAGTTTCCACTCATCTGTTTAATTTTCAGAAGGGAAAAGGAATCCGAAGAACATCGCAAGATCAAGCAGCTTGAAGAGGAGCTCGAACGAGAGAGGCAAAGAGAAGAGAATGAACGAAAAAAGCGATTGAGAGAAGAGGAAGAAAAAAGGCTTCGTGCAGAAGAGGAGGATAGAAAGCGGAGAGAAGAGCTCGATCGCGAAAAAAAGCGTTTGGATGACGAGAGAAGAAGGCTTGAAGAAGAGGCAAGTGTTGTTGACTTTAGTTTTGATTTTTAGTCAATTTCTTTCCTCTTTAGAAAAGACGACTTCGTGACGAAGAAGAAGAAAGGCGAAGACGGGAAGATCAAGAAAGGCGAAGACGGGAAGATCAAGAAAGACGAAGGAAAAAAGAGGAGGAAGAGGAAAGAAGAAGAAAGATGGAAGAAGAAGTATGACATTGTTGTGATTGATGAGATCAAAGTAACGAATGATACGTTTCAGATAAAAGAAGAAAAACAAAAGAAAGACAAGCGACTGACTCACTCCCCCCGCTCCGCCACTCCTCCTTTGACGTATGTCAACAACAAATCCGACGACACCGACCGGTTACGGCGAATGCAGAAGTTCAAGGTACTTTTTTTATGCAGCCAAGTTGGCTGCTGGTCTAACCTTGCGCCTTCCAGGCCCCTCCACGCAGCGTGACAAGCCGCGGCGCCATCGAAACTCGGTACGAAGTGGGGAAGGTGATCGGTGATGGAAACTTTGCAGTGGTGAGGGAGTGCCGGCTGCGAAACACGGAATCGGAATTTGCAATGAAGATTATCGACAAGTCAAAGCTGCAGGATAAAGCCGTCATGATCGGTAAGATGACGTAATAGTGACGCTTGTGACGTGGTCATGCAATTGGTCGAGTACGTGCTGTGGTTGCAGAAAACGAGATTGCAATAATGAAGCACTGCCACCACCCCAACATTGTGCGACTGATTGAGGAGTTTGAGACTGAAGACGAGATCTATCTCGTGCTCGAATACGTCAAGGTGAGATCATTATGACGTGAATGCTAACCTCGCTTGACCTTTTCCACGTGACAGGGCGGCGACTTGTTCGATGCCATCACGGAGAGCGTCAAGTTTACGGAACGCGACGCGGCGAATATGGTGGCCGATCTGGCGGAAGCCCTCGCTTTCTTGCACGCCAAGAACATTGTTCATCGCGATTTGAAGCCCGAAAACCTACTTGTGCGTTTATTAATATCTGTTTCTCGCTGCCTTTGTTCAACTTTATGACGCAGGTGTCGCGTAACAAAGACGGAAGCATGACGTTGAAGCTGGCCGACTTCGGTCTGGCCATGGAAGTGAGTGAGCCCATCTACATGGTGTGCGGCACTCCTACCTATGTGGCCCCTGAGATCCTTGCCGAAACTGGTCAGTATGCGACATCTTGTGGTGGTGCTCAAAAAACGCTGGTGTTTCTAGGAAGTAGTAGATGTTTTTAGTTTTTTTTGCAACCCTTCATTTCAAACTGTAACGCAATATGTTGCTGGTAGGTTATGGATTAGAAGTAGACATGTGGGCCGCCGGAGTAATCACCTACATCCTCCTCTGCGGATTTCCCCCTTTTCGAAGCCTGGATAGGGATCAAGAGGAACTATTTGAGATCATCCAACTCGGAGATTACGAATTTCTGTCTCCCTACTGGGATAACATTTCAGAAGGTTTGTACCCCTTTTCGTGTTTACTCTTACATCTTGTAATTATGACTATTGTAATTATGTTGAGTTTTTGTTATTGTTTTTACTTTTTAATAAAGAATTAACAGCAATTTAACTCAGATTTTACCAGAAGAGCATGAATAAAGATTTTAATAATATACCTGGTATCAAGAAAAGCCAAATTTGTAATTATGACGTCATGATTGCAGCGGCCAAAGACTTGATTCAACGATTATTGGTGGTAGACACCAAGCGGCGATACACAGCAGAGCAGGTGCTGTCTCACCCTTGGATCCAGTCGGAGGGATCCTACAAAGGCCCAAACCTGCAACGAGAGATCACGATGAACCTCGAAAAGAACTTCGGGGATCGTTCCCGTCGACGCAACCCGGCCTAACTGTCGGCCACTGGCCTCGCCTTTTTTTGTTTTCTTATTAGAGACCCGAGGCCTTTATTCCGCCCCCTCCTGCGCCTCGTCCCCGTTTGGGTTGTGGGACATCCGTCCTCTTGTTTCAACCATTCACTGTCCCTTCCCACTCACTGGTCATCCACTGCTTAACCTACGCTCATCTTTGGTGTGGTTTTTATGACAACACTCAATCGCAAAACTGTTTCCGTAGCAACTGTGACGCATTTGATCGTGTACATAAAATTTTCCGACGTACTGTTTGTTCAAGTTTTATTATAAATTATCTTTTCCTTCGATGCTTGGTTTTTGGCTTTATGCTATAATGAGCAGCTTGTAAGCGACAGTTGGCCCGTGTTCGAACATCAATTTAAAACCGGAGTCAGACTCAAAAGTCCGATTCACGAAATGAATCAGATCGACAGAAAAAATTTATGGACAAATAGATAAAATAGCTCACTGCTAATGATTCTTTACAAAAAATTAAATTATTGCCGACAACGTGCGGTAATATCTTTGATCACCGCTCTTGAAAAAAGAAAAGGTTAACTCCTCCACCTCCCCCTCTGTGCGTACGTTTATGGTTGCGGAATATAGTTAATATTTTTTGCCACTAAAAAAATTTGGTCGTTACTTGAGGCAACTACAATAAATTTTCCCAAAACGAAACTAAAATTTAAATTTAAAACAAGCAGTGATTGGTCAGGTGCTTATCGCGCGGAGTTAGGGTTGATCCAAGTAGAATACAAATTTGAAATAAAAATATACTGTAATTATTTAAGTAAAAAATAAAAGCTTTTAAAAAGAGAAGTACCGGACTCGAGTTTCGCTCCTGTAAGAGCTCGTCAGTGATGTATATCTCTCTACGATTCCAAGAAATATGTATTTTGGTTCGAAAATATACAAAGTTAGTAGGGAGTCAAACCGTTTAAAATAACGTTCCGGTTCTGGTTCAGCAAATTTTATTTTTATTTTTTCCAGTTTAGCACCAGTTCGGGTTTAAAGAAAAAAATTACCGGTTGATACGATTGTCGATTCATGTTTGGTTCAATATTTATAATTTTATGAAATATTTTTTTTGTCCATTTTTGCAAGTACATAAACCAAGAATAAAGGTCGTAGATCGTAACCATACACATAACTGAACAAAGGATTAGGTAAACAGGGGAACAATTTTGCCCAAATCATGGTTTTGCACAATTTTCCCAAGAAGTTCAAACGCTGAGCAGAATGCATAAGCTTATGTATTTGAAACTTTTTTGGCACCCAAAAATTCATTTAGATGTGTTATGCGTTGAAATAATCAGTTTTACTCCCCCCCCAAAAAAAAAAAAAAAAACAGTTCTGCGATTGAATCTGTATAGAGCACATTGAAATAAATTATTAATTAGACGTAAAATAACTTTCATTCTTCCAAAAAAAAATTTTTGTAGGTGCATTTATGCCACAAAAAAATATTCATTGCCCAAAAATTAGATAGTTCTTAAATTTTTTGCAACTGGGGTTAAGATGGCAACAATGCCCCTATTTTTTCTCAGTTTGTAAGGTTATGTATAAAGGCAAGTGATATTTCTTGGGCCTCAACGGCCATGTTTCTGGAAGGATAATGGCAAACAATAGTGCACCTAAAATTTTTAAAATAGAAGTATTTTTGATCTACTTACCGATAACTACAAAGTTGTGAATTACAAAACCAACTCTGTATAATTTGACAAAGTTAAAGAAATGCATTAATACATGTAATAATTTTGCGATCCCTAAAAATGCAAGCAAAAACTTTTTGTAATTTTATTTTTAATGTCACGTTTTTTAAGGCATTTTACGCTAGTGACAAGAAAGGGCGTTGATATTAGGAAGCATAGCCGTACCTTCCGGGGGTGCAGGGGGGCAATTGCCCCCCCAAGTTTCTAAGATTTGGGCAAAATTAAGGTTTTTCGGGCAGTGAGAAGAAAATATTTGGGCAAAAACATAATTTTTCGGGCAGCGATACGAAAAATTTGGGCAAAGTCAGGAAATTTAAGGAGGTGACGATGATGAATTGCAAAAAAGAATAACTCAAATTTAGGTGAAGACCTTTTTTTTTTTTTAGAGATCACCATGATTTTAGGACAAAATTGGTTTTTCGTCTGAGAATCTCAGACAATTTTTTTGTCATATCCGAAATGTACCGTAAAATCATGATTGGGCAAATGTCGCAAAATTTGGGCAAAACTTCATTGCCCCCCCAAAATTTTTTGGGCTGGTACGGCTATGTTAGGAAGCTTGGGGAACTGAGGGCTACCCTGGCAAAATTTTTCTTCTAAAAAATTTCTGCCTCCTTTCATCCCCCTTCAAAAATACTTTGTTACGATTAATTCAAATTTTTATATTTTGCCAGGAGAAAGTTTCCGAAAGTTCTATTTAGAATACGTACTTACAATAGGCATTGCTATATCAATGAATACTAATTCCCAAAACACATTCTTGTCTAAAATACAATGTAGCAGATGCTCACAAACTGCACATTTATAGCTATACGATATCAACATGTTGCTATTAGTGGAATGAGGCAAGAGAGCGGGGGTTTAGGGGCGGGCTTTGCCCTGAACGACGTTGGCAGGCGTATCAAAGTCAGTTTTTTATTATTTTATTTTATCTCTATATTTATCCTCCTGACTTGCAGGAAGCGACCAAGGCGCTAATACATAGGGCAAGCAATTACCCCAACCTGCTTCTGGAGATGCCGAGATATTTTGCATTATTCTTGTCCGGTTGAAATTTAATAGATTATGACTGAAATTTAGAACTTCTTACTAAGATCACCAAGCAGGGGGAAGTGGCGCAAAGTCTCTTTCCCAAAGACACGACAAAATGGCGCGAGTAAGTTTTAAATCGAGACCATGTCGATCACAATCTTGGTGCTCCAGCGATTCGATCACGCTGCCTACAAGTGATGTGTTAGTGTGTGTGTAAGCATTTATTAGATTCCTTAGACTGGTAACTTACCTGCGTATGACCGTGTTGATTAGTCTTTTAATTAATTTTTTTTTCTATTTTGTTCGTATGCTGTGATGTTATAACCTAGGTCCGCCAAGGTCAATCAAGTCAATTTTTTCAAGACTTAATTACATTAAAAAACTTACACAAGTTTAGCCTATAGTTTTGGTTGTTCAAGAGTTTTTTTATTAAGTTTTATAGGTAAAAACAAAGTCAAATTTTGGAATAAAGTCAACATTTGCCAAAATTTTATATTGTCGAATTTTACAAACAAATACTCATTTTTTGCTTATCTTTACAATTTCTCAAGGTTACTCATTTTATAGTTTGCTTTGGTGTTTTAAAATTTTTGAAAAGTGATCTTTTAGCGTTTTTCGCCTTTTTTTTATAATTACTGAATCAGCAATAAAACTTTTACATCAGTATCAGTATCCTTTATGTTAGTTCCGGCATTCAAAATATAAGAAAGTAGAAAATTTGTAATGTAAGTTTACATGTTTACTATATTCCATCAACTTCAAAACTCTCCGAAAAATTTTTAGCACCCACCCTGCGTAGCGTAATTTTCAAGGTAGAAGAAAAAAAAAAATGTCTTTAATGAATGTTTGTTATAAAAAATTGGCACCGTGCCCGATTGAGCGCCGTGATGGCTGTGTTTGACACGTTCACCATTCAAAATCTATTTGCGTCATTCCGTTACAAATGTAACTTAAATTTTTCCCTCTTTCGAAGTAATTATAACCAAGCTGCTTTGATTCATTTTTAGTGCAAATTGTTGACTATACCATTTTGTTAGCTGCTTTAGTGTGACAATAGCTGCTTAGGTTGATTGATTTTGCTAGTTTATTTGCATGCAAGCAATGATGGCCTCACAAAAGGGCGGCCTGGTAAAAGAAAAAAAGGAGTGGCACTTTTTTTGTTCCAAAAATATAGCGAAATATAAAAAACACTCATCACTTTAAATCAATGTCAAATCTATATTTTTGTTTCAAAAATATTGATTACTAAAAAAGATTATTGATTCAAATTTTGGTAGGTTATCCCTATCGGGAGCCTGGTCAGTGATTAAGGCGCCGTGTTTATGATCAACACGGTCTCGGTTCAAAACCTACTCGCGTCATTCTGTTGTGTCCTTGGAAAAGACACTTTATGGCACTTTCCCCTGCTTGGTGATCTTGGCAAGCAGTTCTATATTACACTCATATCTATAAATTACAAGCGGACAGCAATACCTTGCCATCTCCGGAAGCAGGTTGGGGTAATTGCCTACCCTATGTATTATTTCTTTTGTCGCTTTCCTGCTAGTCAGGAAGACAAATATAGAGGTAAAATAAATAAATTAATACAAAATTTTTCTCAAAGTTAAGATTCAAACAAAAAGACCATCATCTTGGTGCTACTAAAAAGAAATAAAGCAATATTTTGCTTTGGAAGAGCCACTTTTTGACGTTTTTTAGAAGGAGCCTGTAGCAGCCGCTCCATATGCCATCACTTGCATGCAAATAAGATTAAAAAAACATCGATAGGCCTACTTACCATTTTTTACAATTTCTGTTTAATAATTTTGATGGTTAAAAATGGTGACATTTTGTTTTATTACAATTGATAGGAGTAAAAATAACGTATTACGGATAAGAATTAATATTTTATATTCCTTGTACACAATCTCACCCACTTAATGATCATTAATATATGTCGTTGGTTTGATGTCCTGATCATGATAAATATGGAATTGAAATCCTATTCTTTGATTGAAATCCTATTCAATTGAAACCTCGGTCTTATTCTTTATTTTTTTTTCTTTTTTTCTTTCTATTTTTTTAAACAATTTTATAATGAGGTGAAGCAACCTTGCTTCTATATTAAACAACAAGTCACACCTTTCATCGCTAATTAGCAAGACACAACGTCAACTCGTTTTGTTGCTTCTTCCTTTTTCTAACCCGTCTTTAACAACACACAAACTTTTCAACATTTTGTTATTTTGTTCATGTGTCGGTGCAGAAATAAAAGAAAACTGAACTGAACTGAACTGAACTGAAATAAAATGGCAACACTGACTTATGAAAGAAGAAAAAAGATTAGATAACCTTTTGTAAAGATATTCAATAATTATGCAATAGATGTAATAAATAGTTTGCAAACAGATGAGTTTTTTAAAACTTAATTTTTTAAATTTCATTTCGAACGAGTTGCTTAAAATAAATTCAACTTTTAAATTGTCTTCAATTTTTCTATCTGAAAGCTAGTAGACACCTTATATTTTTAAATCAAATCTTGGTTACGCATAACTTTAAAATAATCAATGGAATGGACAGAACCATTAACTCTTTCAATTTAAAGACTACCGAATATTAAAAGAATTAATGGTTCCGTCCATTCCATTGGTTATTTTAAAGTGATATTTCTATTAATTTTTATTGTTCTAAAGTTAAAATCGTTTTTCTCTCGTTCTTTTGTAATATATGCAATTTTTTAAAGTAAATTAAAATAGAATTAAAAAATACTAGATTTTCGAATTAAATTTTAAGGACAGTTAATTTTTTTAATGAAGTCAAATTGTAAGAATAATAGTATTCACAGTATTCTTAGACAGTTTTAAATTTTCAAGAGCTTTGTTTAGTTGAATATATAAGTTGTAGCATTTTTCGTGAAAAATAGCTTCATTTTTTTGATTAATAAAGACTTAGTAAATAATAAAAGTGTCTTACAATAACAAAAGTTTTGATTTATTTGTATGTCATAAAAACATCATTAATGAACATTGGGAGTCTAGCTAGAGTTTAATTCAACAGATCTTTTAACTCAGGTTTTTTCAACTTTTTTTATTATATGATTTGTTTTTCCAATTATCAAAAAAAACCAATCCAATTGTTTTTCCAATTATCAAAAATTATCATATTTTTGATAATATTTTAGGATCTCTTAAAGAAGTCACCGTAAGTGTTTTTTGTTTGTGAAACTAACCTGGATGCTCCTGTAGTTACTATTGCTTCTTGAGAAATCCTTTTTCTCTTGGTTTCTTATTTATTCCACCCTGATGCTCATAGGCATACCAGCCAAAAAAAATTTGGGTGGCAATAAAGTTTTGCCCAAATCATGATTTTTTAGTACTTAATAAATAGGGAAAAAAAGTGTTTGTGATTATCAGATGGAGACCAAATTTTGTCCCAAAAGCATGGTGTTCTCTAAAAAAAAAAAAAGTCTTCACATGGAATCAGTCTCATATTTCTCAATTTTGGTCCCCAAATCAAGGTGTTCTCTAGAAAAAAGTCTTCACCTAAATTTGTACACTATTTCTTGCAATTGATCATTGTCACTGCTTTAAAATTTTTGACTTTGCCCAAATTTTTTTATTTCACTACCTGGAAAATTCTGGTTTTGCTCAAATATTTTCTTGTCACTGCCCAAAAAATTTAAATTTTGTCCAAATTTTAGAAACTTAGGGGCAATTGCCCTGCCTGTCCTCCAGCCAGGTACGGCTATGCTGATGCTTAAAAGGGGATTCTGCATTAGTTTCACTGAAAAAAATTGCTTATGTTGACTTCTTGAAAAGACCCAAGACCCAAATAATAGCCCTTTTCATAATTAAAAATGATATTCAATTTTCCCATTAAAATTTCAAAAATATACAAAAGATTGTAATAATAGCATTTCTTTTTGCCAAAATTAAAAATATTAATCATTTATAACTAACTTGGTAAAAAAATGCTTTGTATTCTTTACAACTTATTTTAAAATCACAAAGTGATCAAATTCAACCCTTAGAATTAAATATTGGGTATTTTCAAGAAGTCACTATAAGCAAATTTTTCTTGATGAATTTAACCCAAATCTCCCCTATAGCAGCATGATGGAATAAAAAAAATTAAGAAGAAAAGGGTGTCTTCAAGAAGCAATAGTAACCACTGGGGAGATCCAGGTTAGTTTCACAAACAAAAATTATCTACAGTGACTTAATGAGAAGACTTCCAAATTTTTGTGGATTTTTTTACTTATTAAATTTGTTCAAAACTTAAAATTCACCATGTAGCACAAACAAATGTTTAACAAATTTGACACATAATTAAACAAAGCCAATTTTATAAAAATGAATATTTTTTAAGGTTTTATATAAATCATAAATATATATTGATTGTTAATTTAACTTAAGTTTGTTTTTCTGTTATGGCATTGGCTTTTCGAACTTCTTGCACAGTGCTGCAAAAGTCAAGCCGTGCACTTGCACTGGTCCATTCACAGGTTAGAGTGTTTCTGCTACTGTATTACCTGTGTTCAATTGATTCTTTTGTGCTCAAAATGTGCATGTTTAGTCTAACTTTTACTTAGCAAGTAGTAGATTAAATCTAATTAACATTTTCTCGAAATTTTTATTACTTTTGCACATCTTTTTTTTATTGTTTATAATTTATAGTTTTTTATGTTTGTGTTGTACTTGTCTACTTAGAAACAAAGCAATGTCTTTAAAAATGTTGAATTGAATATATTGCCTTTTGATTTTTATGTATTTAATATTCTAACATGTTCATGTGATTCTTTTGTTTACCGGTATGTGTTTTCATGTTTTAAAGTTTATCTTTTGCATTTTAAGGATTCAGGGGCACAAGATGTAGATTCATTTTAATCGCATTATAATACTAACAGATGTTTTTGATTTAAGGAATTCTTATTTTATTGCTGGCTCTTAAAGCTTAATTATTTTTGATTGTGATAAACATTATTTACATTTTTAAAAGTTGCATAATTTAGTTAGGTACATTTTATCTTAATTTGATTTTACTACTGAATAATCTTCTGTAGGCTGCAACTTTAAGTTCTGTTGCTGCCCAAACAAAAGAAAGTCCCAGACTAAAAACTTTTTCTGTTTATCGATGGGACCCTGAGAAGGATGCTCTGCCAGTGATGCAAAAGTACCAAGTCGATTTAAATGAGTGAGTGCTGATTTTTGTAGCGTGTTTTGGTGGAGTGAATATGTCTGCTTGGACTGAGTCTGCAGCTGATAAATAGTAAAGTGCAATTAGAATTTGATGCTTAATAGCTGTAACTGTTTAAAGTTTTTTTGGCTTTAATTATTAAAATGTACCAAATTTTTGGCCAAGCTGCATTAAAAATTGATAATCATCTTTAATACTTCCAAAATTGGCAAGTAGTCTTTAAATACAGTAAAACTTTGTGATAACGTGATTGTCGGGGTCCATAAAATGTCATTACGTAAAAAGCAGAGATGCATTGCAGCAGGATTTAAACATATACCACTTTATTATAGCATCACTTAAAAACCATATTAAATATAGTAAATCCACAGTTTTGCACTATACTGCATATTACCATTCATTGCTTTTTAAAGAAAGTGTCTATTGTACCCTGTTTAAGAGAGCAATGTTTCTGGTTTTTAGCAAATTCTAAAATGCTCTTAAGTTGGAGAATCTTAATTGGCTTCTCTTTTTGTGTTTCTAACCAACTAAAACTGGCTTTTAAGTGTTCAATGGCTTCAGATACTTTTGGGGGTGGGGATGATGTGTCTTCTCATCTTA